>CM023483.1:105115633-105245633 GCA_013339685.2 Hyalomma asiaticum | reverse complement strand
TCCCAAAACCACGATATCGACATGAGAGACGCCGTGGTGAAGGGTTCCGGAAATTTCAACCACCTGCGGTTCTTTAACGTGCTCTGACATCGTACACTCCACGGGCCTCCTCTTTTCGTCTCCATGGAAGTGGAGCCGCCGTGGCGGGTATTCGATACCGCGGCCTTCGCACCAGCACCAGCCAGCAGCCGCAGACGTGTATCATTCAAATATCGCTTGGGAGCACTTGTGCAGTAGCGCGCAAGTGTGCGCCTGCTTAAAAAGTCACGAATTTCGCGGGCTTTTCTTTTTGTGGCGAAAAAAGAAGCAGTAGCCACGTAAATTTCAGCACGAAACAAATGCTTGATTCGGGGTCATCTGACGCTGCATAGAACTTTATAATTGACATCGTAGCGAATAAAGCAGTATTAAAAAGTTTGCTAATTAAAAGCATGTAAGTAATTGATATTCAGCGATGAAAAGATATCGCCTGCAGGTACAAGTGACTACTGGAAGTATGCAGTACAGATAATTTTTTTCTAGAGCTCGTGGCCTTTTTAAAACTCTTGGCATGGCCTGTATAATTGTAGACACCCTGTATAATGTGCGGTGTAGCCACGACTGGTAACCCAGAAAGAGAAGAAGAGTTCACGATGTGCATCATGTCCCGAGGCTGTGTGTGCACGGGTATATATAGATTTACGTAGGGAGAGAGAGAGAGCGCGCGCGATGTAAGGAAAGTCAGGGAGGTTAAACAAACTGCCATTCTAAAGTTCTTTCTAAAAGGTAAGGCTTCTATAGCCAAGCAGACTCCCACATGTGCAAAGTTGGGCTTGAGGATATGATTCTTTCCAAATTGTGCCCAATAATCAAGTGCTGTCCCTGTGGAAAACAGTGCGTAATCGCACCCCCCCCCCCCCCCCCCCCTCGTTGCTGTTGGAAGTTAGCGCTGTGTGTGTGTCCTTCTTGTACGTCCGTGTGCCAATTTGCGCTACAACATATTCCCGAATATTATGCGCCAACAAGCACAAATTTTTTCTTCCTGCAGCCAACTGTCAAAAACGAGCGACAACTCAGTAGTTAAATACATATTTTACTCAAGTAACACCAATGTCAACATTGCAAACAAAACAACTTAAATATGGCCAAAGAAGAAAGACGGAAACGCCGATGACGTCAAACCGTGAGGCTGGGTGATGCCGGGGCCCCGTGGAATGGCATATTACGCTTTTTTCACGTGTAATGGAAACGTTCTGCATGCTTCAAGCACTAACGTGACATTGGAGCACGTCTACATGACCATTTCACTGCATTCAACGCTTTCATTTAGCTAACAGTTGCCTCAAACCGCTCAAGACGTTGCGTCACTGTGCACATTTCTATGCGCGCCGCCGACCGCCTATCCACACTAACGCGGTGACAGTGCTGCCACCTATAGGGCAATAGCGGGGCGTGGCGGGTTCACATGCGGTGTCACGTCATGCTGTCCGATCAAAACCTCGCTTCGTCAGCTCTCTCTCTCTCTCTCTTGCAGTAAAATGAACAGAGACATGGCATTTGCTTAGCGATGGTGAAGACCAGGGCTCCCGACGAAGAAGCCACTCTACTGGAGGGTGATCACGCTCAGCATAAACGTGCTTGATGAATGTGAACAAGAAAATATAAAGGAAAGTTAAGATTGGTTTAGGATTTCATTGAACAATAAAATGCTTTGATTTTCACATGCTAAATCTCTGAATTACTGTGGATTCGCTAGGAGAGAAATTGCTAACCTTAGCATTTCTATCTGCATTGTCACATCAAAAAAGGAAAGAAAAAAATACGCGTAGCTCTGCTCTCGCAAACACCAACTGTCAGCGAAGTTGTGGGAAGCCCAGCAAGAGCTAGATTGAGCAAGTTTTGCTTCCCACAGCTTCGCTGGACGTTTGCGACAGCAGATCCACGCGTATTTTTTTTTTTTACTCTTACTGCCAAGATGCTGCTCCGCATGCTGCTATGAATACCAGTTATGGTCAACATTACATGGAAGTATGCATGTTTCCGTAACAACTCATGACTCCGTAATTTTGTTTCATGGAGGCTGAAGAAGAAAATATGCACGGAACCACGCTCGCACGCGTTCCGCCAAGTGCTACTTGCAGAAGCTGTACACCTATTGAAAAATAATTGACCTTGTTTGATATGCCAAAAATAGGTACGACTATGAATCGCGCACCGGAGGGCTCTGGAGCAATTTTGACCACGCGGGATTCTTTACAGGGGCCCTGCAACCCTTTGTGAACGCAACTAGAAAATAGTCGCTAACAGTCGGGGCGGCTGCTGTGAACGTGTGATACAAATAGTGTTGCGCTACAAGCGCCATGGAATTAGCAGTTTGGTTTTCAATATTGCTGAAATCGCCTACTCTTCTTTCAACAGCTGGAATCCCTGGCAGCACCGAATAAGCACGTCGCACTAATGTTTCCTAATGTTTTGTGTGTTGTGACTGCGATAGGTTGGGGCAAGTCCTTAGCGCAGCACTGCGGTACACAGAGAGGGGAAAAAACTATCGTAGTTACGGGTACGTGCAGATATCTACAACGTATTGCGTAATGTGTAGTAACCAAAGTGATCCGAGTAAAACACATTTCTCCTGACAAGAACTGAACGGGAAAACTCGGGTATACAGCACGTATGATTCCTCGAATACAAACGTGTGTAAGAGGAAATGCGTGTAAGAGAGAGCACTATAGTCTGTGGTTACGCTTCCGACCGGCCTATAACGATCAGTTGCGCTCGTTAGATTGTGGTCTTGCGAGTGCTGGAGGTAATCGGTGCGTCTCCCCAAGCTCGTCTCCACGAAGTAGGATTATGATGTCAGCGATATATTGTAGCGCACGCGTGTGCATTTAAATACATACACTGCAGATGCTTCCCTTTGGAAAGCAAGTATAGACTGCATTTGAAGCACCGGAACACGACAATTTTTTTTTCTCTGTACTTGTTTACCAGATGACACATATTAGAAGTTTGCCATATTAATGAATTGAGTTTTGAGTTATCGATCTATTCGCCCTCGCTCTGCAAAACGCTGGCCTCCTGGTTAGCATCGGCGTTGGTCCCGGGTCCGAAACCCGGAGCAGGACGGTTAAAAAAGCTTCCATTTTCTGAGAAGTCCTAATGGATTTTGCAGTGTGCTTTCTGCTACAAGCGGGCGGATACTAATTTTCTTTTTCAACATGACATATGAAAAAGTACGATCGAAAGAAATGAATTTAACTGAGCGGGAAATACTGCGTTATGAAGAACGGAATGGTATAATGATGAACCACCAAAGAACGCGGGCAAGAGCCTGAAGGCTTCAAAATGATTTTGGCTCGAGTGTCTTTCAAGTCATGCACAATTTAAGGATACTGATTTTGATACTCGTTGGTTTCAGATGTCGTTGAAATTTTGCGCATCACAGAGTTATTAGCATAAATTATGATTAAATTCTTCTATTCACGTTTAGTTTGTTAACCTGCGTTGTACTTGTAGATACCACACTCCTTGGAGTCGTCCAAACCCATCTCTAGAATTCTGTGGTAGCACTGCGAAGCTAACGGAGGGGTCAACGCGTACGACCGCCACACTTCAAAAATAACGTTTTCTGCTGCACTGATAGTTAGGTCATGAGATATATACAGTAGGAAGCCAATGGAAGCTGGCTTGATTGATTTGTGGGGTTTAACGTCCCCAAACCAGCTCTGATTATGAGAGACGCCGTAGTGGAGGTCTCCGGAAATTTCGACCACCTGGTGTTCTTTACGTGCACTGACATCGCACAACACACGGGCCTCAACATTTCGCCTCCATCGAAATGCAGCCGAGTGCCATAACCACTAGACCATAACCACTAGACATCGAAGAGCTCAACTGAATGTAAAAATGAGGCTGGTAACTACCCCGGGGTATTTTTGATAAGTTGACGAAGTGCGTTGGTGGGCCAGTTGATTGAAATTCATTATAAAGATGGGACAGTGCAAGTTAACGCCTACCTCAAGAAGAAACACGTACACACACGCACAACCATTGAATGTGTGCGTGTTTTATTAAGCCTGCGTCCAGTAGTGCTGCCTGATTCTGTTGTTTATGCCAAACAAGCCATCTCTAGATTTTCTGCAGTGAAAATGTAACGTGATAAGTATTGTGTGAATTCTTTTCCTCTATTCTCCCCTTACGCGTACGCACGAACACACACACACACACACACACACACACACACACACACACACACACACACACACACACACACACACACACACACACACACACACACACACACACGTCCAATATTTCTCCCCCTTTTTGCATTCGAAATGCTCGGTTATCGGCACTCCATTACGCGCTACATTTTTACACTCCGCCTATGAGTTACATCGCTTTCGAAATGGGCCCCCGCACATAGGCCAGCCCACCGACTGCAAAGGGCCAACGAAACCTGTTATTTACCTTGCAGTCTGCCCCGGCTTGCAGACGAGGGTCATCCATACAGCTTTTCGCTGTCGCAATATGCCTCTGGGGAATGTAGACATATTACGCAAGCAAAGCCTTCTCTTAAAGGTGTATCTGTATAACTTTTCGTTTTTCTGTAGAACTGCTCGGCTGCCTCATGCAACCAAGTGGAGTCAATATCGTCACTCTCTTCGCTGCGGTGTCAGCGCTTGCCGTGTTCTAAAACACGGCGAGCTCACCACTCGTCAACCACGAGTCTCCTGTCTGTCGTTATGCTATCCCTAGTAAATGGAGTCTTGGCATCTTAAATGCCAAGTATTCCAGGATCTCATGAATGGTGTGGTGCATCTGGTGTATCGCAAAACTATCGTATATCATTAGTTCAGCTCCCCAAGAGTGAGTGTGCACTTCTTCTGTGCAACGCCCAATGTGCGGGGTTCACACACGCGCTTCTTTCTTCCCTTGCGCACATCATCTCAGCCAACTACTACACTGGCAAAACTGCTGCTGGCGGCTGCACGCTTTTAAGCAGAAGAAAAAGAAGACATAGACAGTGTTTGTCCGGTTAGCAAGCGTCTCGCAAAGCTATGCGTTTGTGCATAATGCAGTATAACAAAGGAGCGGGGCGGCGTCAAGCCGATGCCACGCGTGCCTCGCCTGCCACCGTCCGTGGTTCGACGCGAACGTCTTTACGCTGAGATAGGTGCGAAACATCGAGAAGCGGTGCTTCGAGAAGCCTTTCCCGAAGCGTCACACCACATTGGCATGTGGATGTGCCGGAGACAAACCCGGACCGGCCAAGTGCCCGTGAGCTTCTCTGCTTCGCTACAGCCTTGCGCCACCAGTGCAAGGTTCACTAACTTTTTTCGATGCGATTGTTTGTCTACTGTCCTGGTCTTCCCTCGACACGAGACTGCAGAATGAGGGTAATTCATTTTCTTCACCAGTTGTAACCGCCGCCTGCTCACAAAGTCCCGAAAGTTATGGAGGCGGGAATGGCAAGGAAGGAGGGGCTGTGTAACAGATCACAAGTCCTCTGACAACGACTGTGCAATACGTACAATTGCATAGGAATGGCAGCATGGGCGACAGTTCTTTAATTTATGGAAATGTTGAGTACGTAACGTGATCCGAGAGGCTATATTGAACACTACATAGAAATATATTGAAATAAAAACGTTTACGCCGTGCACTCTTTGTGAATACAAGGATAAATGTCAGCGCGATAGTGTGTCAGCTTTGTACTTTTTCTTTTGCACGCTCAGATGGTAGCACCACCTCTTACATTGTTAAGTTTTCATTAATCTCTTATGTGCAGCTACTGATATTCATATATTAAAAGGTCCGTGGCTCTAAGAATCAGCAGTTAGCGCAGGCAGAGAAAGGAGGACGACCAAACCGAAGGATGACAGGGCGTACGCAACCTCAGGAACTTACAAATTTAAAAATCCGACTCTACTATATAAGCTAGACTACTTAAAGCCACACAGTCGATCTAGTAATCTTACTTTCATGTGATATTCTCTTCTATTTACCCTTTAGATAAATGAAAAATTTGAAAGTAAATAACAACGTCTGTGGCATCAATGCCAAGTTATGATGTGACTTCTTCAGACGAACGATTAGGTGGCGGTACCCAATTCGACATCTTGGTCAAAGCAATGAGGTTCGCGAAAGGCTTCTCATTTCTGGCACAACCCATCAGTTTTTATTCGCGGAGACACGCAAGAACCTGCGGGTGAAACGGTAGTTGATTGTGACAGCTTGGAGAGTTGAAGACACCGTCGGTTAAGATGTTCATCGCCAATGTGAAGCAGTCTCTTCAGAGACAACCACCATTGCGTTCACTCATGGTTAACGTCATCCAACTGGCGCAGCTCTATTGAGTTGTTGCATCTGTGTGAAACTTGTGCTGTCCATTAACTTGTGGTTCTCTTACGGACTCGATGCGGGAACATGAACAAAGAATGCGAAATAAGGGAAAAAGCGTTAATTAACCGAATTGAGCTCGAGTGAGTGCCAATAAATCAATGCGGAATGCCTACACATAAAGAAAGAATGCTAAATAAGCGAAGGGAGTGCACACACACAACCAGGAATAAATCAATACAGAATGTCTACAAGACATCATTACACTATAAACATAGCAGCATTGTCATCGCAATTGAAACTGTTCCTCCGCTTCCATTCCAGGGCCATAAACTGGTGGAGTTACGTTTTGCTTCTGTCTGCGCGCTGGATTACAGGTGGCAGTGACACACCATACATCCTAATATACTCACTGCTGTGGCTTAGTGGGCGGTGGCGTAGGTGTGGGGCAGAGGTTAAGAAAGGGGGGGGGGGGGGATTATGTATCACAACACCCCCCCCCCCCCCGAAACTTTGTCAACACGGCATATCCTCCTCTCCCACTCACATCGGCTTTTCTTTTGGCGATGCTATTTACGCACTTGGTCGATAAAGTCAAATGTCGAAATGAAAGTGGGAATATTGCCAGCTTCAAGCTGGGCTTCTCACGTTTGCTCGACAATAATTGTTCAGGAATGTTGTGGCACACGTGAGTTACGTTTCGTACGGGTGTTCCTATTTTCGTAAGAAAAAAAAATGTTCTTTACGAATGAACTCTTCCAGCCCTGTGTGTGCTTGCATTTTATGCAGACATTAGAGTAAACAAGGATAAGTAACCCTTAGGGTTTCGTAAAGGAGAACAACTACTATGATATTGTATCGACGCACACACTGTTTCCCTTCATTTGTTTTGTTGCCCGGTCGAACCGCCTTTGTTTTCATCCAGTTATTTTACTGAAAGCGGTTAGCTGGGCTAGTTGGAATGTACACTTGTAATGCATTTCCAACGCTAACGAAAGAAAAGGGTAGAAGATAGAAGAAAGGACGACTATTAGGCAGATGTGTTCTGCATATCTGTAGTCCTCTCCTCTATGTTCTAACCCCTTCCCCTCCCCATTTCTTTTCTACAGCGTAAGCTGTTATAAGATCACAGCAAGGGCCGTTTTTGCGCCGTAGTTGTCTGCCGCCGCCGGTGTCCGTAACCGCTATCGCGCAAATTTTAGAAAAAATAACCAGGACCGAGGAGGATTCAAACCACGTCCTCTGCGACCTAAACAGCTATAACGACTGCCGAGGAATCGCATTAACAAAGATAATGTTACGTGGCAGGATAATAATACGCCACTACACGTCGAGGAAAGTGGATTGCGTAACGAGTTCGAGGAATCATTTGAAAGAACACAGGGCTGCATGGTTTGTAGCTCTGAACCCATTACAGAGGCATCATCAACATCATCATTATGAAACAATCTTCAACATTTCCGTCATCAATATTACGAAGCGCTACCCTTTGAAACAGTTTTGTCGTATCGTGTCATGCATCACGCGGCAGGCGACGTGCGCAGCCGCGCCAGCAACCTGACTTGGCTCTTCGATATACGTGATCGCGCCTTCTCGAAAGGTGCGGACCGCTGCTGAAGAGGCTAATCGCAGAGCTACGCGCGCGGCTGCAGCAAGGCAACGTCGGGAACAACAGACAGCTATGCAGAGAGAAGCCCAAACCGCAGCTCGCCGTCGACGCCGGGCCGAGAGTTCGGTTCGTTCTAGAGAAAACGACGCCAAGAGACTCTCTAAGATGTGCAGTTATACAGATTTGCGGTATACAGTAATTATTGCGTAGTGGGTAGTTCCCTACTTGGCGAAATGATAATAGTTATGGCGCAAGGAATACCTATCACCTCTACTTGCACTAGTTTCCTCAAGCGTTTGAAATGGCCTCTAAGAAGGTCGCTCCTCCAGCTTACGCTGTCACTGCCCTGCGGTTCTGCGCAGGCCTGGCTCTTTTTTCGTTTTTGCTAGCACTGTAAATGCATTACAGGTGTTATTTTATTTTCACTCCATCTTATTAGGCGCACGCTGTTTCCACGACGCTCATGGTCTTTTCGTGTTCTGTCGACGTCTTCACAAGCCAGCCAATGCAGGCTTCCCTTGATAAGCGTTTGCCATCAGGTGCGCGAAACGAGAGCTTTGAGATCGTTATGGAAAAACGGGATTTGCGCAGTGGGTGACAAACAGCCATCGTCGGCAATCATGTCGAATTTGACGTTCCATACAATTACGCAGTGTACAGATAAACAATAGAACTTTATCTTGAGAGTTTCGTTCGTGTGAGCTTCGCGTCTGTGTTGTTGAGTAGTTTAAGGCGCTGGTTTGAGCACCTTTTGGATGATCTCAAGGAGTGGGAGTCTGAAGATTAGCTTATCTCAGACAGCAGACTTTCCATGTAGTAGTACTGACGTCTTCAATTCCAAGAAATTGTATCTCTCTCCTCGTCCAAGTCACTCTGATGCAGTGAGCTCCAATAAACGTAACACATTCCTGCCGTGGGGTTCACCACGATATCACTTGGTATATCATCCAGCAGAAGATGTATGTGATTTCAGTTTTTTGTTATTGTAATAACCGACGTGGACGCCGCAGCAGCTTTTGCAAGAAGACTTTATTGCGGAAAACACCGGAGCTTATGTAGGCGAGTTTGGTTGCTTATCCATTCACTTGCTTGTAATGGTTCTATCGTGGGACATGCGCAGTACAGACTGGTTCGCTCAGTTAATGCCGTTATCACAGTTATCATGCTCTTGTTCGGGTCACCGTGGTGGTTAGCGACGACAGCAATCCAAAGGAGACCGGTTTGACATAATGAGCGATGAACTGAAAGCATTTCTAGGTGCGAAGCACCCCTTACGCGCTCAGGTTGTCGGCGTCTCCTGTCGGCGTGTCTTGTCGTCGTCGTCACTGTATAGCAAGCGGCCAAACTATGGTCAATAGCGAGTGCATAATTAGTAAAAAAAAAAAACGTGGCTGATCCTTCTGTCAATGGAATCGGTATAACACGGAAGTTGAATGTGTCTTCGCAAAAGCAGCTAAGTGTTTCATTGAGGTGAACTTGCCCTTTGCTATCGGTGTTTCGCTCGTACCGCATTGTTTGACCTGGATGAACCCACGTTCACGCATCGCCTCCATGACTTCAAGGACCAACCCCTTGTGGAAACTGTAGTAGTTTAGGTAATAATTAACTGGATACATTCCATCGTAAATGCCACGCGACAAAGGTGTTAATCATATTTACTTGCGCCACATTGACCCATCGACATCGTTACCGTACTTAGCCGCCTAAAGCAGTAGTGTCCTTGTTACCATCACGCTGGAAGAATGGTCGGCGGGGGAATGCTACTCACGACATTTACGGATGCTTTTGAGATGTCCAGCAAGCCATCAATCGATGACATGGCGCGTCAGTGACATAAAACACGATAACCAAAATACAATACGCGCTGATATACAAATTATAAACGTCATGCTTACAACCGCATGTGAACGCCACCATAGTAGTAAACCGCAAGCCGCGTCAATATATCCATTACCTTTCGGACTGAAACGTGCTTACCGGAACGAACTTCATAAGTGCCTGGATCGTTTCAACATATTTAACTTTTTTATGAATGTCTGCAGTGTAAGGCACTTCGGAAAAATGTCGGACCTGTCAAACGTGGATGAGAAAGGTCTTGTAATGACGAGCATTGTGAAAATCTGGGCGAGCTGGTGGTGCATGATGCGCAAGCAACAGCGCAAGCAAAGACAGGCACAGCGCGAACAGAGAGGAATACGGCGCCGTGTTCGTCTATCTTCTTGTAGTGCGTGCATTCGCTGCGCTGTGCTTCATCAGCCATAGTATCTAGTCTAGGACATGTGAAATATTTAGGTACGATCGCGCGTGCGCGGTTGGCGCAAAGTAACCAAATAAGAAAAGAAACAAAACAAAAAAAAAGCGCGGCGCTTTGAAGCCTCAGTGAGTGACATTATTAGTCGAGTGTTTCTCCAACAACTTTGCTGACCACGCGGACAGAGATGCCACGAGAATATTCTTAGCAAAACATTTTAAGCACACCTACGCCATTAGAAATAGGTTCCATCTTTCCATGAAATTAATCATTTCTTGGCAAGTGCATCAATGTACAAGAACCTCGCAGTTAGCACAATTTCATCTTCGTTTATAGTTGCAAGGTAAAGAATGCGCCGGTGGATAAAAGGGTAGAGTGACATCAACAAAATTCACGGAAGTCCTGCCGAGGCAAACGAACATAACAAAAGACATCCGATATGCCAGTGAATGACGCATTTAGCGTAGAGATCCGGCTGGGCTTTTATTGAATGCGACCTTGTAAACTAGCGCAACCTGGCACGCGTCCAGTTTGTGCTCAGTGTGCACATGTGCACTGTGAATAATTTCTGACTCGCTAACTAAGCCACACGAAGGGAAATCCCCGAAATATAACGAGAGATTGTAGATAATATGAGTGAAACAATGGTCTATTTCTCGTGCGAACCAAACAGATTCTCCCGCAACCCGGGTGCCTGATGTTGCCAAGAAGGAAAGTGTGCTTACAAGAACCGTACCATGATCGTTGTGACAGGTGTGTTATAAGAAGAAAATGCCGTTGTCGTAGCAGCGCCACCGATCATTCTCGGCCCTAAGGAACTTTGTCAACGTGAAGCGGCAACAACGACCATAAAATAAAAATAGACAACACTTTGGTTCCCTGTCAATCTCGGCTCCTCTGTTTCCTTCACGGTGGCGTACAGGAAAGCTTACGACGGCTATGAGCCAGGATTTCCAGAGAAATGCAAATTTTTTCTAACCGGAGTTCACGTTCCGAGGATTGCGATGGGGATAGCGTTCTGTCTTTCTTGATTTCTGTTCGCTCGAACGTACCTCTTGCACGGCAGGCGTGAAATTCACCAAAGTGGAGTGGGCTCCGAAGCGGTATATGCAGAGGTGACGACAGAGTCGGGCCCTCCCTGTTTGCATAGAGAATCGCTCGCATCTCGCTATAGTAATTCTTTTTTCCCCTTCTCTCGCCCCTCTTCAACAACGGCTGGGAAGAAAAAGCCGTGTGACGTGTCGCTACGCGTTCGCTCCTACACGCTTTGCTTTTGGGCTCGCTTCCAAACTGACGACGACCAACGTTGTAAAGCGCTCTTCCGCGTCAGCTGACTTCGCAATGCCTCGGCGATCATCTCCCGCCGCTGCTGCGTGTCTGTGGGGGCCCCGGCCATTTGCGTGCCGTCGTCTAGCTGCACGCGAGTTACGTATGTGCTCGGGGCAAAACCGTTTCTCTCAGGCAGCAGGGGCATTCCTGCGAGAGGATCCGTTCCGGGGACCGGGGCACTTGTTGCAGGAGGGGCTGATGAAGAGGAGAGGGGCCCTGTCTACGGGGTGCAGCCGACCACCACCGCCCCCGAACGAGGTGGTTGCATCTTCAAGGATCCGTAATTAAATGGGCGTACTGCCACCGGCGCCATTTGTCCTAGGCTCGTGGTCGTCGCGACCTTGAGACTGACAGCTAGAGCGCGTCCCGCTCGGCGGCTCGTTTAAAAAGCCACCGGCCGGCATGGGTGAGACCACTGCCGTCTCGCACACCGGCTCAGTTCGAGTCTCAAGAGTTCCCACAGAGGTGAGTTGGAGCCGGCGCCGATGTCTTAGTTTGCTCTCGACACCGTGTATGCATTTGGAATCGAGCCGCCGTCGGCGTGGATCATGGATGCTTGCATTTCACGTTGGACATGGGCGCTCGGATAACGTACATTCGTCAGGCCTTCCATCATCGATCATACTTCGCGTTCACCTTTCTTCAGCCGCCGTGCTCACTACATCGAAAGTACTCTGTCTTTAGTGTAGTTGATTTTGACCACGCAACCGCCGTATAAAGGAGGTGTTAGGTCTTAGGCTTTCGGTGATCAGTCATGTCTAAACTGGCATGGTTGGCTGTCCGAGTAAGACGATAAGTTCAAAGCTGATCCATATTACATGATTGAGCGGTCATTCCCTACGAGAGAACTTCTGCTAGGAAAGCTTAGAGAGGTGATTAGCATGTTTCCGTAGGATAGCCTAGCACTTTGTATAGAACGCAAGAAGTATCTTATTACTTCTCTCAGTACGCCTGTCCCCGCGTGTCCTCCATTACCTTAGTCACATTTCCAACGTGCCTAATAACGGCTGTCATAGCTGTTGGTTTATTAATAATAGCACGTCTTATAAGTGGTAACTTCGCGCAGTAGCACTCCGCCCTGTATAATTTCCCTGCCTTTGGAACGTATCGTGAGTTGGTTGCATTGCTTTTGCCACACTTTTGCCACTCTGATCCACCAGTACTTTCTAAAAGCGTGAACGCATTTTGCGCAGAGATTAGTAATGCAGCTGAACTCAGTTTTTCTCGTTCCAGTATACGCCAGTCAGCCTTTTATGTCGTACCTCTTGCACAACCTAACCGCTAATCATAAATATCAATCTAAATTTGCGTGAAGACTGTTAGCAAGGGGCATACATTACTAGCTAGAAAGGTGTAACTTATATTTAGCCGTGCAAGAGCGACCACCCGGTCCATGCAAAATATGCAATGAGTTGTTGAGAACCGACGGCATGTTGAGCGTTTTTCACTGACGAGACAATCGCTGCAGCGGCGAAAATGGCGCAGCAAAATCTGCGAGCAAGGTATTTACTTAATCATCTCATTGTACGTGGGTTCGTTTATTGCTAACGCAGGCTATAGCACGATGAACAGGCTGGTGGTAGCTCTCTTCGCCGTAGTGGCAGTGGTCGTTATCGACCAGGCCAGCGCCGGCTACCTGCTCGGTGGCACCGGTGGCTACGGAGGACTCGGCGGATACGGCGGATCTGGCGGCTACCGCGGCTTCGGAAGTGGTGGCTACGGCGGAGGAAGTGGCTTCGGAGGAGGAAGTGGCTTCGGAGGAGGAAGTGGCTTCGGAGGTGGTCACGGTGGCGGTCTTGGAGGCTACGGCGGTGGCTACAGGGGAGGCTATGGTGGTGGCAGTGGTCTTGGAGGAGGACACGGAGGTGGCTTGGGAGGCTATGGCGGCGGTCTCGGGGGCTACGGCGGTGGCCTTGGAGGTGGACCCGGAGGCTTTGGCAGAGGCTACAAGAGCCACGGCAGCAGCTTCTCCAGCGGCTATGGAACGAGCTACGGAAGCGGAGGCTTCGGCAGCGGGGGCTTCGGGTGAGAATGCGAAATCTGTAGTAAACAAACAACCAACCAAACAAAAAATCCTAGACTTCTATATGACATGTTTAATTATAAATAATTGCGTTTTTCTCATCGCATGGAATCGCACGGAACCATTGGACGCCTGTACAAATTAAATGCACTCATACCAACCTAAAGACAATCATCATGGTTTATTTAACGGTGGTTCTTGTTACCTACGTGATCGTTACCTTTGTTCCAATAACTATGAGCAATATTTTAGTTGTTTAGTCGTATGACACTGTGCAAAAGCTTTTTCATGACAATGTCATAATTTTCGTAATAATATCGACTATCTGAGGACGATGTTAACGAAGCCGTGTGCCACTGCAAGCTATCTGCAAAGTAAATGCAGGAAAGCTCTCTTCTGACATCATACCTTTTATAAGCGCGACAAATGTCAGCGTTAAAATATGCACACAGTAACTCTGTCATGTGCACGGCACAGGACATCATACTTCTCCAAAGTTCGAAACCGTCAGCTAACATTTATTAGAAACATGTGTTGTGAAGTAGTAGACAAATCATATTGCATAATAGTTCCTTCTTTCATGCGTAATGCGTAACGTCTACTATAATACATAGCTAACTTCATAAAAGCCAGATGTATTTTTCAGCGCGCGAGGCGCAAACTTTCCTCGTCGAGTTTTAAGAGCACCTGGAACATCGCACAGCGTTCAAGCACACTTGCTTCCAGATATCGAGTAATTCATGCGTCTAGACTTGCAGTAATGCCTGTCTAAGTATTCTGGAAGAGCTTCGCTCCCGATAATGTGTTATCGGTGTTTCTTTCATCTCAGTAGGAAATAACGTTTCAAATGGACTGCTTGTTACTCGCATGCATCCGCTGTGGTACCTTAGCGGCCACGTTGTCGGATCGCTAAGTTAGAGGGCGCGAGTTCGATTCCTGGCTACGGCGAACGCATTTCTATGGAGGCGAAATGCAAAAACAACTCTTATAATTTCATTTAGGCACACATTAAAGAGCCCCAGATGGTCAAAGTTATTTAGAGGACCCCCCCCCCCCTACGAAATGCCTCATAATCATGTCGTGGCTTTCGAACGTGGCTTGATGAGGGTGCGATACGCTCGATGCTTATCGCATTCGTATAAACGAGGGGCATTGAGCGTACAACTGCCCTCGAAGAACCTCGTTGATACGAAATCTCATAGAAAGAAGCAATAAATTGACAATATTAGCAACATAATAGTCACCCATATACATTGTATACTGTCATGCCGCCTAAAAGAACGCCGCTTTCGTTAACGTTCTTGAAGCCTGATGCTGCTGACTGGGAGATGTGGTATTGGTACTTATTTAAAACACATCTGGAAACGTAGGTGTGAGTCGTCCTACCTTGTAAACGGGACAGAAATAAGTTTTCCAAACCTGCAGGCTCGAAACGATAAGACCCCATCAAAGGCAATACTTGTTCGGCGCCCCGTGTCCGTGCGTATAACCACGAAGAATAATAAGAAAAGCCTTCCATATCATTTCAGCAATAAGCGGTTGTAATAACGATCATTATTCTTGGTCCTTGCAGCCGCGGTGGTGGCTTCGGCGGCGGCAAGTTCGGAGGTGGCAAGTTCGGCGGCGGTGGATGGTGGTGAAACAAGCACGCTACCTAAGTGAACGTGGAAGCATGGGAAGCCTGAACGGTGTGGACTACATGAATGAATTGGACTGTGCGAATGGTTGGACCAATAAATGTAACTGTTTCTGCTATATACTCTCGTCTGCGACGTTGGATTCATCTCTCTCTCTCTCTCTTTAACGTGCATTACCTGCACGTTAAAGAACCCCAGGTGGTCGAAATTTCCGGAGCCCCCCACTACGGTGTCTCTCATAATCAGAGCTGGTTTTGGGACGTTAAACCCCACATAACAACAACATAACAACAGCGTGCATTACCAGCCACTTTTTTAGCGAATGTGTGAAGCGGGATAATATGAACATAAGGGGAACCGCTCGTCAAGTTCCTTCAAGGAAGGGCCTATCGTGAAGAACGATACAAGCCGTCATTTATGCCTGGTGGCATTCACTCGTAATGTTCACTACAACCAATTCTGTGTGAATAAATAACCGTTTCCTTTACGGTATAGTGTGACGTAGGCTATAAGAACAACGTCGTTTAGTTCATCTGACCGTAATCTTCTAGTTGTATTGGGCAGGTGCGAGGCGCCACCAGAATTCTGTAATTCTTGCTTACTTCTGATTACTTAATTGTTCGCCACGGTGGTCTAGTGGTTATGGTGCATGGCTGCTGAACCTAAAGACGTGGGTTCGATCCCGGCTACGGCGGTCTCATTTTTGATGGGGGCGAAAATATTAGAGGCCCGAGTACAGTGCGATGTCGTAGCACGTCAAAGGTCCTCAGGTGGTCAAACTTTCGGGATCCCTCCGCGACAGTGCGGCTCATAACCATGATCGTGGTTTTGTCACATAAAACTCCATCGATTATTATTATTCCTTGGATTCCTTGATCCCTGTCCCACTGAGCAGGGTAGCAAACCGGATGCGCGTCTGCGTGGCCCCCCTGTCCCTTCCTTTCCCCTCCTCCTGCTGTATGTTAGGAAGGGAAAAACCGAATTATACATATATACGAAGGGAAATCTTGGTAGTGTCGTATGGAAAATTTCGTCATTTCATTTTAGGGGCGAAGCTGCTTAAGGCGTAGGCTTGTCTGCCGTAGTTGTCCGTCGCAGCCACCTACGAGGAGCACGAGGAAGGAGACATTAACGAGGAAGAAGCAGAAGAGCGAGAACGAGACGACCAAGAAGTGCAAGAAAGAGGAAAATAAGCGCAATATGAAGACGACGACGACGGCTACGAATAAAAAAGGAATTATAATAAAAAATAAGGAGTTGCCGCAATTACGATGAAAACAAAGACCGATTGAGAAGACGAGAGCAACGAAGAGGTAGAATCCGGTGACGAAGAAGAGGAAGCAGAAACGCGAGAGAACGATGAACCTCCGGAGCTTCGCCCACTCATCATCATTCACTCCGTGGATATGCGTGGATTTTTTTATCCCGTGTTTATCCAGATTCCATTTCAATGAGTTAATATGGCGTTTTAAGGTATCTCTCTCTCTCTCTCTCTCTCCAGACGCTTTATAAGCTAACAATATTGTCTTAACCGGCTAATATACAACAGAAAAGTGGACAGACTGCAGTTTTCTTAGAAGCTGAGCAATGCTTCCGAGCTCCATGCAATAAACTGATTGCGTGAGACTCTTCAGGCCGTCAGTAGACGAAAAACAAAACAAAAACGTTGCTATCTACTTGGAGTGAAGAGTTCGCCAAGCGCTTACTTAATGCTGTTCTATTGAATTTCACACAGTTCTGTTTGACGTCGACTTAACAACAACAAGAAGGGTAAGACGAGGCGCAGAGAAGACAAGTTTGTATCTGTGTTTTGAATCAAGTTGAATTTAGTTTAATTGATGTCCATCGATAGATGGACATGACGGGATGATTGGTGAATAGAGCTGTGTATAGACAGTGAAGCGTACCCCGTACGAAAGCAAGCCCATTTAAATAAGTATTATAACCTAATATGTCACGACGGAATATGTCACGAATGGTCGTGGCTCTTCCGATGCGTATTTGCCCACAACGAATGGTAAAAACGCATTCACCCAAACATATTAAATTTGGCGGAATAAAATAAAACGGTGCATTGAGCGCTAGGTACACACTGTATCATGCACGAGTGTGGCCAATGGCATGTTCACCAATGCCACTGCGCATGGAAGGTTCGCTATACTTTCCGTGGAATTCTATTGTGCCAGTGCAGTCGACGTGCTTGTGCTAGACGTGCTGGTGCTGACCGCCTGCCATCCGGCGCCTCGGTTGACGCATGAAGCGGGCTGGCTATGCCTGATGCCAATTTCTGAGATGACTCCTGAAAACTGTGAAGAAACGGCTCCTTTTCTGTGTCTGCTCGAGCCCCGCCACGGTGGTCTAGTGGCTATGGCACTCGGCTGCTGATCGGAAGGTCGAGGGGTCGAAACCCAGCTGCGGCTGCTGCATTTCGATGGACGCGAAATGCAAGATGCCTGTTTACTGAGCGAGTGCACGTTAAAGGATTCCAGGCGGTCGACATTTTCGAAGCCCTGCAACACGGCGCCTCTCATAATGACATCATAGTTTTGGAACATAAAATTTTATTAATAATATGAATATTGTTATCTGTCTGCTACGTCCTCGTTGTCCGAGTCATTCCTCTCTCCCGTATCGCACCGAAACGGTTGGCGCGTTTCGCGCATGCACATGCTTTTTATTGAGACGTAATAGCCGGTTGTCTTCTACGGCTGGTACGACGCATGAGGCAGCAGGTCAAGGAACTTGGGTTTTCGAGTCCGCTCTCTGTCTCTTAGCAGGGAGACTTATCCCTTGCTGGGCAATGGCAAGTTCTTCCTTCACGTGACCGCTGACTGGCTTGAACACTGTTGTTCAAGCCAGTACAGAATGTCATCAACATATGTAGCTGTGCCTGGGACGTTGTTAATGAACTGGCTCAACGGTGTCTTTTTTTCTTTTTCGGGGTACTTCAGGGGCTGCATTAATTGCGAACGGAATCGCTTAACGGAATAGCTTCAGCGCATACAAACACACGGATATACCCACGTACCGGCATACCCACGTCTGCGCCATACGTGATAGGATTTTAATCTTCAGTCTATATCAATCTAGGAACAGCTAAAATAAACTAACGCCCGTGTTCACAAACGCTTCTCGACTCAGAACTCCACCCAAAGGACTCCTGGAGGTCGAACTTGCATTTCATGAACCATGCGAAGTGGACCTTGCGGCTCCTTAATTGAGGTGAAATTTCGAGTCTAGCAGCGTTTGTGAATACGGGCGCAACGGCTTCATGAGAAAACACTTTCCGCGGGTTAAATTGTGGAATGTCGCTGGAACCAACGTTTCGACAAGTGGACTTGTCCTCGTCAGGATGGAAGACACGTCCACTTGTCGAAGCGTTGGCTCCAGCGTCATTACCTGTTCTCCATCGCTTTTAACAATATGTTCATCGATTCCAGCCTCCATCTTCCTCCGAGCTTCTCTTCTAGTTCCGAAATACATGCTGTATTTTCTGTATTTTATAGCTGGCGATTATGGTGTAAGCATCACACAATCAAACGAACACAGAAAAGCTTGCTCCAATGATACACGGGAACCGACCAAGAAATACATATCGCAAATAGGAGTATTGCATCAGCAGTTGTGGTTCGTACTTGTCTGGAGTCAGCTGTGGTTGTACTGCTTGCTATCGGCTCTTAGAAGAATGCAATGACCATCACAAATGTTTACTGTTGTTTGTCCGTTTTCGAGTTCATTATTTTTTTCGAATTCCAGCTCGAAAATGGGGCTGTCGTTTTTCATGATGATCGAGTGAAACCGGGTGCTTTTGCAGAATCACTCCTAAATACATTTTTTTTCATGTTAGATTTACAATTACGAATTTACAAATTAGAGCCATATGGCGCTCACACTATATATTGCACACAACCGTGTGAAGTGTACTATGCATGCCTGGAGCTCGCTTAAGCCTGTAACATAGCCTTGGTTGTCCCGAAGCAGGGTATAGTTAACGCTTGTGCAACGCGAACTCCCTGCAAAAAATGAAGAAAAAACGAAAGAGAGAAAGAAAAGAAAAATGCTAGCACGTCGTTCTGCATTTCGTGGAGAAATCGAATTTAACCCCTTTATCTTAAAACATGCTCTGGGTTTAAAAGCCTGGGTGAGTGTACAAGAAAGAGACAGAGAAGTATAGGAAAGCAAGGGAGATTAACCAAACGCGCGCCTAGATTGCTACACTGCGCCGTGGAAAGGGCTGAAGGAGTTAAATAGAATGAAAAATAGAGGAGCAGAAAGAGTACCAACCACGCGCACGTTTGCATACTCACATTGTGAAAGTACATATTTGTACAAAAAACTACAAAGGTAGCGGTATGGCTGTTTATACATGCGTTAGTCCGTCTCTGCTCGACCTAACTGAAGCGCGCCTACGAATGCTCATTACGACATGCACGTCAGCACACTGTAGCCTTCATATTTCCCTTGCATAAGATTGACATCTGGGGTCGAACATCGGTGCTGGCACCGCACTGTACCGTAAGCTACCCTTTAGGCATCGCTATAGGTCGGCAAAATTTACGTTACTCAAACTCACACTCACCGGAATTTTACTCAGCCGAGCACACTCGGACTCAGACTCACCACATTTTCCTATTTTCCGTTATCCCTTCCGTCCGCTCTAGCGCCCCTTGGCGATGGATCAATGGCCGTTGAAGCCATTCTTAGATGTCGTAGACGAAGGGCTGAGAGAGACCAAGGCACTAATGTTTTCAAGAGAAACAGACTTGGACAAGTGCGAAGCCACGGTAGTCTAGTGGCTATGGTACTCGGCTGCTGATACGAGGGTAGCGGGAACGATGAAGGCGAAATGTTGAGGTCCGTGTGTACAGTGCGGTGTCAGTGCACGTTAAAGAACCCCGGGTGGTCGAAATTTCCGGAGCCTTACACTACGGCGTCTCTCATAATCATAGCTGGTTTTGGGACGGTAAGCCCTGTGCTGGATTGTGTTTCTATGCGGCTAAAAGCATGCTCCGCATGATGCGCCGATTCATTGTGCCTGGCGCATGTGTATGGAACCACGTGTCGTTGACGTCACGCTGGGTCTACTTAAACTGATGTGGAAATAAAGACGGGGGTTGTTTTTCCTGCCTGGGAGTTGGACGACAGTCGCCCCCTGTCTTTCGTCAATCACGCACTGATAGCGGCGGGCGCCGCTACGACATGGTGTCAGAAGTGGGATCAACCCATCCGCTTTTAAAAGCGATCCCGAAAAGTTGATCGAGACGTCGTCAGAAAAAAAGGCTGCAATGGCCACTGCATCGCCGCCGGGCCTTCAGCAGCCGTCGCCGCTGGACTTCGACACTACCTCGGAGTGGCCAGCGTGGATACTGCACTTCGACGACTATCGCTATGCATCGGGTCTGAACGAGCGCTCGGAAGAGGCACAAGTACGCACTCTGCTTTATACCATGGGCCGACAAGCAAGGGATATCTTCGCCAACTTCAATCTTTCTGCAGAAGATTCGAAGAAATTTGAGCTGGTCAAGAAGAAGTTCGACGATTACTTCATCAAGGAGAGCAACGTTGTCTACGAGAGCGCTTGCTTTCACAAGCGGCGCCAGATGCCTGGCGAGTCAATTGACCAGTTTATGACTGCTTTACACGTCTTGGCAGACAAATGCGACTTCGGAGACTTCAAGCAGCGCCTCATCAGGGACCGGTTCGTCGTGGGCCTGCGGGATGAAAAACTTTCCGAGTCACTCCAAATGGATCCCAAGCTGTCTCTCGCAACGGCCCTGGCGAGGGCCCGCCTAAAAGAGACCGTTCAGCAGCAGCAAGAAGAACTTCGAAACTCCAACGAAGTTCAGGACTACACACCGTGCAAGCCATGTGAGGACGTCAACGTTGACGCAGTGGGCTACCGCAGCAAACCGCAACGCAGCAAGGGAACACGGCCGACATCAGCTCGTTCCGACGGACCATGCATCTTCTGCGGAGGCAACTCGCACCCAAGGACAGCCTGCCCAGCGAGGGACCAGAGGTGCTTCAACTGCGGCTTAAAGGGACACTTCAGCAACGTGTGCCTCAAGGGGACTTCTCCAGGATACCAGCGAAAGGTACGAGTGTCGTCTGTACAAAAGGACACTGGGGAGATCTTTTTGGGCGCGGTCGAGGCGCCTGGCACCAAAGCGCGTTACGTTCAGGTATTGCTAAACTCGGTGCCTGTTTTCGCAAAGGTCGACTCAGGCGCAGAAGTGTCCGTAATTCCAGCGTCGTTTCCGGGACTTCCCACGAGTATGGAAAAGGCCGACGAAGTCTTAACAGGTGCTAGCGGTGACCGCCTAAATGTTCTGGGCAAGTTTCAGGCGGATATAATTTGGAGGGGACAAACTTCTCGCCAAACGTGTTATGTGGTAAGTCCTTTGCGTCATGTACTGCTGAGTTTGCCGGCTCTGGAAGAGTTGGGAGTCATCAAGTTTGTTGACTCGGTTGCTCACAAGGAACCCAACTACGAAGTTTTGTACCCTCAGGTTTTCAACAACTTAGGCACTATGCCGGGGGAGTATACAATAAGGCTTAAACCAGATGCTGTTCCATATGCAATAAGTGCACCACGCAGGATTCCTATACCTCTTCAGCAGCCTGTAAAACGTGAACTCGATAAGATGGAACAAATGGGCGTCATTCGTAAAGTCGAAGATCCAACAGAGTGGTGTGCCGGCATTGTGCCTGTACAAAAACACTCGGGAGACGTAAGGGTATGTGTAGACCTTACGCAGTTGAACAAGTTTGTCTTAAGAGAAAGATACACATTACCTACTGTCGACCAAGCACTGGGCTCACTTGCTGGTGGAAAATGGTTTTCCAAATTGGACGCAAATTCCGGCTTCCATCAGGTGCGACTTAGTAAGGCCTCAGAAGAGCTGACTACGTTCATTACGCCGTTTGGGCGGTACTGCTTCACTAGGTTGCCGTTCGGGATTACATCAGCTCCCGAGTATTTTCAACGAAGAATGTCGGAAATCCTGACAGGCCTTCCTGGCGTCGTCAACCTGATGGACGATATTCTCATATTTGGTGAGAACAAAGCACAACATGACTCTAGGCTATCGAGCGTCTTAGCTAAGTTGGCCCAGTCTAACGTTACCCTAAACAAAGCAAAGTGTGTGTTCGGCGTTCGAAGTATAAGCTTTCTGGGCCACTTACTAAGCGAGGAAGGCATACAGCCGGATCCGGCCAAACTCGGGGCCATTAAAGAGCTGAAAGCACCCTCTAATATTTCGCAATTACGCAGTGTTCTGGGCATGGCCAACCATCTAGGCCGTTTTTTGCCGAACTTGGCGCAAACCACTGCCCCGCTACGGGCGCTTTTACAAAAAGAGACCGAATGGGCTTGGGGTCCTGCTCAGAACACGGCTTTTGAAAGCTTGAAATCTACTATATGCACGGCAAAGTGCATGGCTATGTACGATCCACGCCTTCCCACGACTCTTTCGGCGGACGCCTCGTCTTATGGTCTCGGTGCTGTCCTTTTCCAGAAACAACGCAATGGCGAGCGCCGGCCGATAGCGTTTGCTTCGAGGTCGCTGACCAAAACCGAGCAACGCTATGCGCAATTGGAAAAGGAGGCACTAGCATTAACATGGGCTGCCGAAAGGTTCGATGAATACATAAGAGGTATCGAGGTGATGCTTGAAACGGACCACAAACCTCTTGTTTCATTGCTTGGTAAAATGCCTATTGATGTGTTGCCGCCAAGGGTACAGCGCTTCAGAATGCGGATGATGAGGTATCACTTTCATATTGTGTACGTTCCCGGTAAAAGCTTGATAACGGCGGACGCTCTTTCACGAGCGCCGACGAAAGCAGATAAAGTCGCCGGTGAACTGACCGTCTCGGAAGTGTCGTCTTTCGTCAAAACATGTGTTCAAGGGCTTCAAATAGGTGACAACTTTGTTAGCAGGATGCGTGATGCGCAAAAAACGGACGTAGTTTGTCAAGCCTTGCTTAAGTTGTGTCGTCAAGGCTGGCCAGAAAAACCAAAGCTTCCTTGTTACTTAGTTCCGTACTGGCAGGAACGAGCACTAATTTCCGAAGGCAATGGCATGCTGCTCAAGGGGACCAGATTGGTGGTACCTCAGTGCCTAAGAAATGAAGTACTAAAAAAGCTACATGATGAGCATCAGGGCATCTCAAGGACTAGAGCTTTGGCAAAAGAATTGGTCTGGTGGCCAGGCCTCGGCGAACAACTTGCCCGGCCAGTGAAAGAATGTGTTACTTGTGCGCGCTTTGTCACCCAGAACTCGGAGCCATTGATTTCGACACCAACGCCGAGTTTCCCGTGGGAACGAGTTGGGGTCGATTTGTGCTTTATTAACAACTGTCATTATCTTGTCATGGTCGACTACCTGTCACGGTATCCGGAAGTAGCCCTCCTTCCCTCAACAAAATCTCATGCGGTGATAGAAAGTATAAAAAGCATTTTTGCACGCCATGGCATCCCGGAGACCGTAGTGACAGACAATGGACCACAATTTTCTTGTACAGAGTTTGATAAGTTTGCATCTGATTATGGCTTTGGTCACGTCACTGCTATCCCTAGGTACCCTCAGGCTAATGGGGAAGTAGAACGTATGGTGCAAACAATTAAGCGCCTGATCCTTAAATCTAAGGACCCATACTTGGCTCTGCTTGCCTACAGGGCGACCCCCGGCATTCTTGGCTCTAGTCCAGCTGAAATTCTCATGGGCCGGCGTCTTAGGACGAGAGTTCCAATGGCGCCCCAGCTGCGTGGTCCAGTGCAACCACCGCTGCTTAATCTTGGGGCCAAAGACAGTGCCAACAAGGTGTTACAAGCACGGTACTACAATAGGCGCCACAGAACCAGGGAACTGAGTAAACTAAGAGCAGGCGATTCTGTTTGGGTAACAGACATGAAGACCAGAGCAACGGTGCTAGCGACAGCCGCTACACCGCGGTCCTACATAATACGCACCGAGGAAGGGAGTACGCTGCGGCGTAACCGACGAATGCTGAACCGCTTACCAGAACAGAGGAAGGCAGGAGGAAGCTACGACTTTCCAAATAAAAGCGATACAGCCGAATTGGTTTCTACGGAAAGGGAGTCACCCGCTGCCTTAACAGCTTCGTTGCCCTTAGCTTCATGGGCTATGATTTCAACTTCAGTACCTTCTGCTACAGTAACCGTGACCAGGTCTGGCAGAGTGGTTAAGCGACCAGTTCGCTACGGGATTGATGAATGAGGTTTTGTTCTAGGTCAGTTACCACTAAGGTTTCTTGCTTTTTATTCATGTGTGAGTGTTCTAAGTACCACCTACGAAAACCACTTCTATTTTGGAAAAGGGGGGGATGTGCTGGATTGTGTTTCTATGCGGCTGAAAAGCATGCTCCGCATGATGCGCTGATTCATTGTGCCTGGCGCATGTGTATGGAAGCACGTGTCGTTGACGTCACGCTGGGTCTACTTAAACTGATGTGGAAATAAAGACGGGGGTTGTTTTTCCTGCCTGGGAGTTGGACGACAGTCGCCTCCTGTCTTTCGTCAATCACGCACTGATAGCGGCGGGCGCCGCTACGACAAGCCCCACAGATCAATCAGATCAGGCTTGAACAAGGGGCCATGACAGTGACGTCGCATAGCACTCAAGAGTTACGGACTGTGATTGCGTGCGCTGTATTGCGTGTTTCCTCGCTTCTTTCCTCTCTTTCCGCCCACCTTTCAATCCCCCCCCCCTTTCCCCATAGAGTAGCAAGCTGGTTGTCCGTAGCAAGTTAACCTACCTGCCTTTCACTCTCCACTATTTCTTTTTCTTCCCTCAGCCGGACTCATACGAACTCAGAATCACTACATTTTTTTTCCTCAGCCGCACTCACTCATATTTGCACGTGTTCTCGCACGAATGAGCACCAACCGTCAGCGCAAGCAGTCAACATGCAGCCATCTGATACAAAATATCGCACTCCCCAGTTTCGTCCTGAGTGCACTATAAATACCGACGTTCAATAAGCACAGGCATCCCTTGTTCACCCGCTGTGGCGATGCTTCCTTAAGCGCAGATCAAAATGATACAACTAGGACTCAGTATCAACAGATTTACATATTCAAACTCAGACTAACTGAATTTTCCCTCAGCCGGACTCATTGTAATTAAATGTCACGAATGCTGCAGTTTACTTTAAATCATTATCACCGAAATCTGTGTTTTATAACTTCGATGTTTGCATACGTGTCCTTGAGAAATTTGCATATTGTGCCTGTCGGTGATTTTAATATTGATTTGTTACTTCTTACTCCACAGAGCAGACAATTTTTAGATGTAATCGAATCATTTTCGTGTAAGAACTTAATAAGTTTGCCTACTAGAATAACAACAAAAAGTGAAACTCTGCTGGACCTATGTATAACTAATTATGATAGAAGCGACGTCAGTGCTGGTGTGCTAACAACTGATCTGAGTGATCACTTGTCAATATTCTGTGTTTTTTCCTGCGGCTAAGAAAGAAAAAAATAGTGTTAACGATGTTCCTGTTACATATCGCTCTTTCAATACCAATGCCTTGTCAACATTTCGTGCTAGTTTTGAGAGTATCGACTGGGATATTGTCTACAGTGAGCAGAACCCCAATATATCGTATGATCTATTCCTGCAACATGTAAAGAGCTGTTATGATGCTGCCTTCCCACTACAATACTATAAAAAGGACGGAAAGTCTAGGAAACCAAGGATTAACAGAGGCCTTTACAACAGAATCAAAGAACGAGATAAACTATACCATAACTTCATTAGAATAAGAGACACATCTATATTACATGAATATAAAAATGTTCGCAACAAATTGAACTCTGATTTGGAGAGAGCCCGTATTCAGTATTATCAGGCACGATTCGCAGAGGTCTCTTGCAATCCAGGAAAGCATGGAACTCGGTACGTACTGTCATAGGAAGAACAAAAGGTTGTCTTCCCTTGCCACTAACAATTAACGGTGTTGAGTTTAGAGAAGCTAGTCTAGCGGATAAATTTAATAATCATTACTTAACTTCAGGTGCAGCAGCTCACGCAAGTGACGCAGCAAACGACTGCCAAAAATACATTTATTCTTACTCTGCGAACTCTATTTTCCTGACTCCTTGTACTCAATTAGAAATACTTACGTATCTGAAGTCATTAAAAAATACTGCCGCTGGTTACGATGACATTAAGGTAGAACCAATCAGACATGTCGCCGAATTACTGTGTGGCCCACTGCAGCATATGTGCAATCAAGCTTTCGCCACTGGTACTTTTCCTCGCGGCATGAAGATAGCTAAGGTGGTAGTCATCCACAAAGGTGGCTCTCACGACGACTTGAATAACTACCGGCCTATTTCTGTGCTACCTTTTTTTTCCAAAGCTTTAGAATACACATTAAAATCACGAGTAATGAAGTTTTTTGGTGACCATCGAATGCTTGCAAGGCAACAATTTGGTTTCAGTGAAAAGAAATCAACCGAAATGGCACTCTTGGATATTAAAGAAAAATTACTTGGTAACATTGATCATAAGCAATATACTCTTGCAATATTTTCAGACTTCGAAAAGGCGTTTGATTCCATAAAGCATTTCATTTTGTTTCACAAGCTCCCTTACTACGTTATTAGAGGTATCGTATTAAATTTCATACGCAGTTATTTATCTTACAGGGTACAATTCACTAGTCTGAATGGCTACTGTTCTCAATCTCAACCAATAAAATATGACGTTCCGCAAGGTTCCATTCTGGGACCTTTATTCTTTATTCTTTACATAAATGATATTGTGAACATACCGTGAACTCCCGACACAATTCTCTATGCAGACGACACAAGTACTTTTTTTTTAGGTAAGCATCTACTTGAACTTCAAAATGTAGCTAATAGATGGCTAACTGAGCTGTCACACTCGTTGCATCTAAACCAACTTCAACTTAATGTAAAAAAAACTAAATATATTATTTTCAAAAGCCGTAATAAGCCTGACGACCATAATGCCTGTATAATACTTGAAAACTGAGCTATCGAACGGATTCCTAGTTATAAATTTCTAGGTGTTGTTTTTGAAGATAATATGAGCTGGACACCTCACGTAAACAAGATCCATACAAATATGTGCAGGTCAATCTCAGTACTGTATAATGTTAGCTCCTTGGTGCCTAAATGGTTGAAACTGCAGTTATATTACGCCCTCGTTCACTCTCATTTGCATTACTGTCTCCTAATCTGGGGTACCACTACTCAAACAAATTTTGATAGACTATTAATTTTACAAAAAAGGAGCTGTGCGTTGCATCGAAAATCTTAAACGAAATGACCACACAGAGCCATCCTTTTCTAAGGTTAATATACTCAGAATAGATCGGTTATTCCAACTAAGACCTGCCATACATAAACATAGGCAAATTTTGCATGACCCCCGAATCCTGTCCTCATCATCGTTATCTGACCATTCACAATATCATCTAAGGCAAAATCGCCTCAGAACGCCTATGTTCCGAACTAAATATGGTACTCAAGCACTCGCCTATTTAATGCCACATTTTCTAAATAATAATGGAGAAATCGCCAATATGATTCAGGACAACTGTTCGACATACAGCCTCCGGAAAAAAGTTATCTTTTGTTTAGCTCCTAATCTTCCCTTTATATTGTGCATTTGCCGTCTCTTGATCTTTTTTCCTCTTATATTGTTTTATACTGTTTTGTAACATTGATCATCATCAGGGCTCGTATAAACATTTCCATGTCACGCATTATTATTAGTGTGTACCGAAGGTAACTATTTTACGATTCTGTTTTGATCTCCTATATGCCTGTGTTTTGACCTTCTTTTCTTGTTACTTGTATTTGCGCATGTACCGCGGCCTTCTACCCCTGAGCAATCTATGGGTAGGGGGGCCTTTGTCAGGCAGTTGCATCTGCCTTTAGCCCCTTCATGCCAGACAGTGACTGTCTGAATAAAGTTTAAATTCAAATTCAAATTGTTCTTAAATGGAGTCCCTGAGAGAGAGAGAGAGAGCTCTTTATTGAAAGGCGGAGGATTTAGCCGGCGTTGAGTCCCTGAGACTCGCCAAAATCACGCGGAAAGAGCAGTGCGTTATGGGGTTTTAGCGCCAAGAGCCGCGTCACCCTGCAGTCGGCATGCCTGATAAGTCCACGCTACCTGCACAACGAACTCGATTTGCCTTGTTACGCTTTGCTCATAGCAAACGATGCGGCATATGCAGCTTCTAGCTGACTTCGTCGCATGAAATCAATTTCCACAAAGCACGAACTCTGTCAAAATTTTCCTCTATACATAATTCAGGCATTTCACTGGTTAGCTTGAAGGCGCTGTGGCTCACAAACCTTCTTCGTTCATCCTGAACACTTGTTCAGGGGACAGTCCGTTCCACTGAGCGGTGTTCGCTAATTAAGAAAAAAAATTGTGGGCAGCCTGCAGCAGGGGCGCAAAGGCAGGTGACAGCGGAGCCAATGGCCTTCCCCTCCTCTTTTTTCCGAGACCGCCTCAGCCGCTGATGTGGCTCTTTTGGAAAAGCCTGGGTTCAATTCCTGCTCGAAACCAGCTGGCGTTCTCGCGGTGTTAGTATAAAGAACTCAAGGGAACCAAAGTATGTCGCAGTAAAGCATTCTGATGTGGCGAAATGTTAACTAGGCGCGAAGAATTGTTTCACTTTACCCAGAGAGTACACTGAGGCTTTGTTTCCGCACCCTTCTAGCGCATACACGATATGCCGAATGTTCTGCGGAACAAGGACAAATGACGGCGAGCTTCTGTGTCTGAGTGTATGGGGCAGAACTACGGCTCTCTCCCATAGAGTACGAGGTCATCATTCAGAGTACGACGTACTCTGAATCGGTGACCATTTGTTCTGTACACAACTTCGCTCTTAAGAAGAGTTGGATGCATGTCGTCCTGGCCCCGTACTTCTGAAGTCTGCACACGAGATCAGTCCGTCAGGATGATACAACCAGGTGATTTTGGGTAACTTACACTACGAATTGTCGTTTTTATTACTAAATGTTTGTACAATAGCCTTTTAGATGATACCGAACTGCTATTCAATGCATCTCTTTCTTTATTACTTCACTGCATCCATACTAGCCGCGCTTTCCGTGGTTATTCTAGGCAAGCACCATTGTTTGGATGGTTCATAGCTTCTTCCTCGCGCATACTTGACACTGCTCCAAAGAAAATAATCACATTCCAGAAATGCTTTCATGCAAGCTATGGACGCCGGGCTTGAAACATTGAAAGTCGCACCCGAGGTTACTTTGAATATAATTGAATTCTAGTGCAGATTAAGTAACCATAATGTAACCATTGGTACTACAAGAGCAGTAGGCACTCATATGTTTGAGTACATCCCCTGAACTTCCAGTCATTGTAATAGTAGGCTACGGTCATTACGTTTTTCTAAGTGAAACCCGCATGGTAGAAAATACGCGTATTCCATTTTATTCTCCCCTTCGAACAGCGCTGATCACACCTTCCAGGCGAGCCGGGGATAAAAGAATGTTCATTGTTAATTTCTTTTTCACTCGAACAAAGATGTAATGCTTATATCTCTTTATTATATACTGCGAACAGTTTGAAAATGGGTGGCTTTCGCCAGTAAGCGCTACAACCCGAAAATTTATTTTTGCCTGAATGAAAAGAAGCGTGCCAGAGACTACATTCGAAGGGCTGGTATTCGACAATCTCAAGGAAGGTAATGCTTCAGCTGAGTCCGAATCGGATAATATGGGGCATTCCACTTCTATTCGTAGTTTAAAGCATTCGCACGACCGCGTTAAGCACTTGCGAGAATGAGCCTGTGATTATTTAGCTTCTACAGCACCGTATTCACCGCACGGAAAATACGCCAGTTTGAACGTCCTCGTTTTCCCTCCGCGATCCACGTCTCGGTTGGTGCCGCCATCAAGTGGCGCGCCCTCGTTCTCGGGATGTTTACGTTGACACTATAATAAACGAGATGGCGCTGGCTGTCTGTGCTTATTCCGTGTGTTCTTTATAACAGATGTTTGCAGCAGCGGGCATTTTAAAAGCGTTACCGGCTTGCTGGACGCAATCAATTTTTCACGATCCAACTACTTTCCTAAGATCCGATAGTCTTTGATTCAGCGGGAATTGCCAGGATAATCGACAATCTAAAACTAAGTTCCACTTCACTTGCGGAACAGATCAAATCATCACGAAGTTCCTCAAAAACGCGAAAGAGTGCTGCTCGATTACTCTAGATTGTCTTTTTTCACAATCATACGGCACAAGTACTTTGCCCGAAGACTGGAAGATAGGTAAAATTGTGCCAATTTTCAAATCAGGAATAAGGAATGACCCTTCAAACATTCTACCTATTTCGCTCACGTCAGTACCATGTAAAATTTTGCAACATATCATTTTTACACATCTTGTTAACTATCTCGAGAGTAACAACTTCTCGACCTCGTAGCACGGCTTCCGAAAATTTTCTCGCGCGAAACCCAACTTATCACTTTCACAAACAAGTTGCATTTATGTACTGACGCTGGCTTTATTATAGATTATATTTTTTTATGTCTCGCCAAGGGGGCGTTTGATAAAGTTAATCGCACCTCATTGCAACATAAGCTCAACGTGTTAAATATTGACCCTCATGTGCTTGATTGGATCCGCGAATTTCTCGCCTGCCGTGTCCAGTATGCCACAACAAACGGTTCTGACTCCCTTTTGGCTCCAGTCGGTTCCGGCGTACCTCAAGGGTCAGTCCTTGGCCCCCTTTTATTTCTCATATACATCAACGACTTACCTGCTAACATTTCTTCCCAATCTTGTTTATTCGCAGATGACTGTGTCATCTACCGGAAAATAACCAACGACTGAGACGTAACATCACTTCGGCGTGATCTAGATATAGTGACAGAATGGTGCCGCACGTGGCACTTATGGAGTTAAATGTTTCAAAATGCAAAAGCATGCGCATAACTTGGCGCGATGTGACCTCTCCGTCGTACCTTCCTAGCAACAATCCTCTGCAAGTCACAACGTCATATCGCTACCTTGGAGTTCAAATAAATAGTGACTTAACGTGGAAACATCACGTCGACTCTTTAATAGCTAAAGCGAACCAAACGTTAGGCTACTTGAAAAGAAACTTCTGCCTTGAGCCCTCATTGCTAAAGCTGTTACTGTACACCGCCTAAGTTCGACCTCAGCTTGAATACGCTTCCTCTGTATGGGACGTAAATAGCACTAGCTTGGTACAGGTCGTTGAGGCAGCGCAAGATCGTTCTGTTCGCCTCATTCCAGCTAACTATAATAACAATGCCAATGTTACAGAAATGAAAGCTGCACTTAATCTTCCTTCCTTAGCCAGCCGTAGAAATCAGTCGCGTATCTCTTCTTTCCACAAAATATATTATCACAATCCTGCTCTTCGAGCAATGTTTATACTGCCAGCACCATTTCGCTCACTTCGGCTTAATAATTCCCATAAGGTTAACATACCGTATTTTTCAACTGTTGCAAGCTCCCAATTATCCACAAATCCCAAGGCACTGGAATCATTTACCTGCCTCCACAGCCGATATAAGAGATCCAACTGCTTTTAGGAATGCCATATCAAACGTACTATAGTATTTCTATAGCATTTGTTCCATGTATTTACTTTTGTTCTGTACAATGTCTCGCTCTTTCCATTTCCTTAACTATTATTTCTATTCTATTTTTCTGTGCATGCCCCTCCCCTCTATGGTGTATTTATACCCTGATGGTACTGAAAATAAATAAATAAATAAATAAATAAATAAATAAATAAATAAATAAATAAATCTTATATTTTTACTGTTCCCTCTCAATTGCGGTGAGTGAGAAGACTGAACAACTTTTGTTAGCAACATCTTCCAACCTTTGCGACTGGTTAATAATGCCGTTCCATGTGTTGTGAAAGTTTCCAGGAGATCTTCATGATGATCATCCATGCGAATAACCGGACACTTTTTCAAGGTCAGACAGACTGGGCTAGCTGGCAATCTATTATCAGCATTAGTTATTCAATGTTGTTTCCACTGATAAAGTGAATTTTCCTTAGAAAACTAAAATTCAGCTGCGATCATGAACAGAGAACGGTCAGCTGAACGGAATGAGGGGGTGGGGGAGGAGGAGAGGAAGGTTGGGTAGCGGTGAGCGGCGAAAATTTTGACCACCTGGCTTCGATTACAAGTTTGCAAGCTACGAACAAACATAAAGTGAGCTAACAAAACTGCGGCACGTTTGCCATTCACATCTGTAGGACAGTAGCACCAGCTCATTTTCGTTCGAAGCGCAGTCACGTTCTATACGCTGATGTAAGTACCAGGGAAAGTGGAAAATAGAAGTTCATGGCTTCTGATTACGATATGGTTTTTGGGTGATCACAAATGTCAAGATGTTTCGTTAAATTTATTCGGACACTCAAGTTTTCTGCCTAATGTAAGCGACATAAGCGTCTGTCTCAATGGAAAAATTGAACTGTTGCGTAGGCAGGGAAGTGCTTGTCACGAAAATAAGATGCGTGAATACCCCCGCATTGTGCGTCGCTCTCAGTTCCCCATTGGATCTACCAAATACTCTTTGGCCCAATCCAGATAATAGTCGACTTTTTTTTTTAAGTCGCTGGAACACTCGGTTTTCAAGGTAAGATTGTTACAACTTGCAAGGATGTAACTATCTTGCAAAAGAAGGAAAAGAAAAGAAAAAGAAAAACAAGCTGGCGAGCAGCAACAATGGGCGCACCCCTGAAACGTGCATGTTCTTATGTGCCCGCTCGGTAAAGAAGATGTGAACGCATCTGAGTCATATGAATCCCTTGCGTTTTCTGTTAAAGAAAGAAGCAAAGATAGATGGAATGAATGAAAGGAAAGAAGGACGGAAAGAAACAATGAAGAAACGAAGAAAGAAAGCGAGAAAGAATGGAAAATTGGTAAGGCACGCAAACGCGAAGCTTCGCTTGTCCCCGTTCTCCCTACGGGAGAAGGGCTCCTGAATTTTCTAGCAGTGCGTGAAGAAAAGCCAGAGATCACGGTGAGACTATAATGCAAAAAATGGAGAACCCATTCCTCTACCCCTATCCGAAAAATGGGGTGCGCGCCCTCTTTCTTTCTTTCTTGGCTGAAACAGCGGCCCTTTCAGCCACGCTTGGTCAGCTGGGCAACCGCCCGTTTACCGAAGACAAGATCCTACGGCATTGGCCTACAGTCTTCAAGGCAGTTTGCTGTTAGGGCATTGCTGCGATTTCTCCGACAAACAGGACTTGGTGACCGATTGTGACAGTGCACTGACAAGTGACAATGACACTGACGTGTCTTCAAGCCCTATTCAAGCCGTATAATAATAATAATAATAATAATAATAATAATAATAATAATAATAATAATAATAATAATAATAATAAATAGGTGGGATTTTACATGCCGAAGCGGCGACATGATTATAAAGTAGGCCGTAGTGGAGGGTTCCTGAAATTTCGACCCCTTAGTGTACTTTAACATGACACCACACAGCACACGCTCCTCGAGCAGTTCCACCTCCATCGAAAACACAACCGCTGCGGCCGTCATCGAACTAACATCCTTCGGGCCAGCAGTCGAGCACCATAGTCCCTGTGGAGTCAGCCAGCTCCGCCACGGTGTGCTAGTGGCAATGGCCCTCGGCTGCTGATCTGAGGGTCGCGGGATCGAGTCCCGGCCGCAATGGCTGCATTTCGATGGAGGCGAAATGTTGAGGTCCGTGTGCTGTGCGATGTCAGTGCACGTCACAGGACCCCAGGTGGTTAAAATTTTCGGAGCCCTCCCCTACGGCGTCTCTCATAATCATGGCTGGTTTCGGGACGTAAGACCTCACAAATCAATCATTTTGAGTCGACTACAAATGTTTACGGACCACGCGAGCCCAGGTTTACGGACCACACGAACCCCAAGTGATCGAAATTTCTGGAGACCTCCACTACGGCATCTCTCATAATCAGAGCTGGCTTTGGGACGTTAAAACCCCACAAATCAATCAAATCAATCCAACTCCTGTAGCCGCGAGGCGGCGTACTACTATGTGGCGCGGAAAGCCAGTTTGCATAGTTTGGCAAGCTCTTGTGTGGTCCGCAAACTTTCGTGGTTGACTGTACCATCGTGGCGGACAGCATGAGCGTGAGCGAGCCCGTGGCCTGTTGGAGTGACATTCCGGTGAGTCCGAATCCAAGTAAGAAACTTCATGAATAGATTGCCAGAGACGATGTAGAACAGGGAATGTCGCAGGAGCCAACGTTTCGACAACTAGACTTGTCTTCGTCGTCCTGACGAAGACAAGTCTACTTGTCGAAACGTTGGCTCCTGCGACGTTCCCTGTTCTACATAGTTTCTAGAGATTTGTTCATCGATTCAAGCCTCCACCTGCGCCTGACCTTCTCTTCAAGTAATAAATTTCTGATTAAAACCCGATAAGCTCACTTCATTTTTCTTATCTATGATAACAGTAAGAAAGACTCGGTACAGACGTGGCACAATACTAAGATATATGTTTCTTTTTCTATGTCGTCCTTATAGAGAGCTAGTGAGCAGCAAACAACGTCGTCCAACAAGAGAGTGTTGGTTTGTCCTTGATTTTTCATTTATACTTTCTCTTCTCCCAAGCACATCTGAAGCTCGTGCCGAAAGAACAGCAATTAAAGTGTATTATTACCTAATTTTAAATGAATGTTAACCTCATAAAGTTACCATTTATAAAAAGACGTCCCTCAATCAAAACCGCGCACGAACTCCTTTCTCGTTCAAAGGCAGACGCACTTGGGTAACTTTCTGGAAGAACGCGTTGCCTTTTTCATTTCCACTCGCCTATTGTATTTATTCGCGAAGCTGCAAGCAACACATATGCTGTCGACCAGATTGAAAAGCTTGCCTTTTTGCGCGATAACTTAATGCAACAAGAAGCTACAAGCAACAGGCATCTGCCGTTGTCCCATCAATCTGCATGTTGTTGATGGGCCCGTCTACTTGCACAGCGCCAGTTTTCAGGTAGCTCATTATAACTCATTTGGATTAATGTGCAAGGGCTCGAAAAAAAGAGATTTCATTGCGAATTAGCATCCGCATTGCATGGCACATCCTAGATGCATGGCGCAATCTTTAGTGATTCCCTCCGTATACGTGGAGCCATGACCGTTCTTACGAGTTGGCATAAAGTTATGAAAGCGAAATCTCTTTCTCCGCTAGCGGCATGATACAAGCGGGGTACATCAGCATCGTCGTCGTCGTCATCATCATCATCATCAACAACGGCAACATCACCATCATCATCATCGTCATATCTTAAGTTCACTGCAGGACGAATGCCTCCTCTGACGATTTCAAATTTCCCTGTGTGAACAGAAGCGCGCTGTTCACTACGTGCCGCACCCTGAGAGAGTTGGTTCCCCTTTCTGCCGGCAAATTTCCTTAATTTCATCGCTCCATCTAACCTCCTGCCTGCCTCTGCTGCGTTTTCCCTCTCTTGCCATCCATTCCTTCGCTCTTACTGTCCATCTGTTATCTGTCCTCCGAAAGACATTTCCTGCCCAGGTCCACTTTTTTTCTTTTAATTGATATAAGAATATCAGCTAGTCCTGTCTGTTCTCTGATCCACTCCGCTCGTCTTTCTTTTATCTCTTAGCGTTACACTTATCATTTTTCTTTCCATCGCACGCTGCGTGCTCCTTAATTTCATCTCTAGTTTTTTTCATTATCTTCAATGTTTCTGCACCATACGTTAGTACCGGGAGAATGGAGTGCATAAATACTTCTCGCTTTAGTGGCAGTGTCAGGTTGCCAGTCATGATTTCGGATGTCTTCCGCATGCGCTCCAACCGACCATTATTGTACGGGGAACCTCAAGTCTCTGATTTCATCTTTGGCATTCGTGAGAAATAGGCGTTAATTAATTAATTAATTAATTATATAGTAATTAATTTGTTTATTCATTTACCTCGCAAGCTACATTCTCGTTGCATTATTGACGGAGGTTGCAGCCTTATTTCGAGAACAGCGCCAGATTAGGCAGGCATTAACGGAGCAAGAATCAGAACAAACGAGCGAAGGACGCATACATATAAATAGGTTGGAGAATGTTTAAAGCCCCGCCTAGGTGGTCTAGTGGCTATGACACTCGGTTGTAGATCCGATGGTCGCGGAATCGAATCTCGGCCGCGGTGGCGGCATTGCGATGTAGGTGAAATGTGGAGGCCCGTGTATTGTGCGATGTCAGTGCACGTTAAAGAATCCCAGGTGGTCAAAAATTCCGGAGCCCTCGACTACGGCGTCTCTCATAATCATAGCTGGTTTTGGGACATAAAACCCCAGAAATCAATCAACGGGGATGTTTGGCTAAAGAAACTAAAGTGCTTGCGCACATTTTCAGACGTATTGCGGCATCCAAGGAGAGTACTTAGAAGCTACGGCGATATATTTCGACGTGGCGCACTTATATCGGAGGTGACAACCTGATGCTAACAGTGACATAAGCAATTCAGGTTGCAAGATGTGCTGTCGAAACTAAGGAAAAGTATCTTTCGATAGGCTACGCTATAGACAGGGTAGAAATAATGCGCTTAAATAAAGGCCAGTGTCACATGAAGCTATCAAACAGCGAGTCTGCGCACGAATTCGAGTAGCCTGTATTTTGCTCCAGTAGATTAAAATCTTCGTGGCAGCCTCCAACAGCACAAGTGTTGTGCCAGCATTTTCTTAGACATTTTTGGTACGCTTGACAACACATCCACATGCGGCACCCTTATGCACAATACTCTGAATGGCTATGCTATGCTTTACCATCTGACCTCCTTTTCTTCGTCCTCCGCTTTACATTAGTCCTCCTCACCATGATTTCCATACCTCATCTCCATGCTAAATTGCACTGTACAAGGCTATGCCGTGCATTACCCACTCCCGTCCTCCTTTGCTTCCCCCTCCCCCTCGGATCGTCCCTCATCACCATCCTTAGCCGTCTCCTTTCTATACTGTACTATGAATGTCTATGTTATGTAACGACCTGCTTGCCACATATATAGCGGCTTTCTTTGCTACATACCAACCTTTATGTAGTAGTAGGCTGAGGGCATGAATGCGAAAGAAGTGCGCGTGGATATGCCGCACATTGGGCTTTGCATAGAAGTGCACGCGAACTTATTTCATGATGATGATGATGATAGTTTTGTGCTAACATTTGGCGATAGATCTTAATAGCTTCAACAGCCTCGCTGTTAAAACTTTCAAGGTTTCTTTTTTTAAAGTTTCATGGGGGTTTTAGCGTAGCTCAATGTTGAATGCATTGGCCATTATGTGCCAAGCACATAAGAAAAATGCCACGTTTTCTGCCCAAATATGATTTTCATTGTGCTCTTTGAATTCTTGCGCTCACAAACCTATGAAAAAATGCGATGCATTACACATGAACACACATAAATATCGGCTTAGTTTTGGGCATCGGCTAGGCGTCGCTTAGCCGTCAGTCGCAAAAGGCGCTCTATAGCTTAGTACCGCGATTTTCCTTGCTTATGGAAAGGCGTCACTAACCGAGACATTCACCGTACTCGCTAGACGGCCTCACGGGTATAAAAGCTCTAAGCATTTTTGGAAGGAGAAAGTTGGTACGGTATCTGCGGCGCTCTATGATCCCGTCTGTAACATATTGTACAGATCCCCACTGCCGGGACTCGGGAGGGAATTTCACTACTTACGGACGAGAACAAACGTGAATATCTTCGAATATCGTAAAACATCGCCGCAATGCTCCGAATCGTTCAAGTATCGGGCCCGGGCCGCGGCCGTTGCTAGTGGGCTTCCGTAAGAGGTGGCCCACCTAGTGTTTGTACGGGGTGCCCTTAAGGACCGTTGCCCACCGTCCCTGTCAAAATAAAAACAATACTTCTGCAAATAAATGCTTTTCAATCAGTCAGTCAGTAAATACGAAAGAAATGCAAATGCGCAATTACTCACGTTTTCCTATGCAAAATAATAATATGCCTCCATTAAAAGGAAAATTAGGCATATGTCACCGCTACAACCCGAGGGCAAGAAAGGAGAAGGAATGTCACGTGATAACGTAATGACATGACATCAAATTACGACGATAGTGACAATTTCATAACATCATGAAATCACGTCATCCTCGACGTCATAACACAGTGTTACATCACATGGGCGTCGAACCCCTGACCAGTACGAACTTTTCGTCAATTAAGTAGTTTTCATTTCTGAGAAATCCGTTGGGTTTCATTGTAGCTTTCTGATGCAAATGGGTGGATGCTCATTTTTGCTTTCAAATAAGCATAAAACCACTCCATCTGTATTAAAAAAAATGACAGCATATCCACGGGGTGAATGATGGAGAGTGGGCGAAGCTCTTATGTATTAAAGATACCTCGCCACACACCTCAATGAAACTCGTGAGTAACGTGAGCGGTCGTACTGCAGGGTCCTCGCGGCGCCGCCGCGCAGAATCACGGCTAGCTTCGGCCTCCCGCGCCCGCACGGCGGGGTCGCTTCTTCGAGCGCGAGCCGCCGCCGCCCTGCGCGCACGCCGCTCGGCAGCCTTGTCCATCCTCCGTCGACGAGCCTCTGTTGGCGCGCGCGCGCCAAGACGCCGCCGAAGAACACGCGATCGCAGTGGCGCGATCGTCTCTCTCTCTCCTTCCCTACGTGTGACGTAAATCCTGTGTTCATAAAACTCACCTTTTATTATTATCTTTTGCTACAAAACGCCCTCTAGTGTGGGGCGATTTTGCATTTCTCAGCGTATATGCATTCGTTATATAGTACAAGTAGCGCCATCTATGGCCGGATTGTAGACTCAACGAGCGGTGGTTACAAACGAACGACAACGGGGACGAACGGGTGACGCCATAAGGAGCTTCGCCCCTAAAAAAACGTTTCATATTCTTGCATGTGTCCAGTATAACGGCAAGCACACCAGCTGTATGACTGTATTCCTTGGAAGGAATGACCCTCTCTTGTCGCGCTTCCCAAGTTTCATTCATCTACTTGTCGGAACATGCTCCTTAAACACAAACATGATTACGTAAGGTTCTGCACCTGTACGTAATCGTGGCACACCTCTACCAGTGCATGAGAGAATCAGAGCCAGTGCACTCTGATTCTGTCATGCACTGACTTAAAGGGACCCTGAAAAGGTTTGTAGAAACGCTCTGGGCAGGTAACTCAGCTCCTTCTGCCAATTAGCAGACCGGTATGAGTGATCTGTGTTAAGTGTGTTATTTACTGCAGGGTTTGAATGATACGTATCTCTAAGGATTGAAGCGATTTCACCAATAGAGTCTTAAACCACCCCTGCTCATAGGGCGTGCCATGGGCATGCAACGTCATGCTCACGACTTACTTGATTGGAAATAGGCCCCACAAACGTTATCCTTTTTCCCTCGAGGTTTTGTGGCGGCACCTGGCAGCGTGGGTTTACGTATATACAATAATCGGTGCACGCCAGACCTCGGAAGCCATAGTAAAACGCAGTGACCACGTTACAGGTGACGTGGGTGGCACAGCCGTTTACAGCGTGGACCCAGCAGATCAGCAGAGTTGAAAGAAAAATAGGAAGAGTACTTCTGAGGAGACTGATAATCTTATTTTGCCAGTAGCTGCTTTGATACAAGGCGGTTCGTGTAATTTATGGTACGGATGAATTGTTAATGATGCAGCCTATTGGCTGACACAATGTCAAAAAAATATAATAAAAAGGAAGCCGCTTCAGGACCCCCCCCCCCCCCCCCCACCTTCCTTAGATTAACGAAATACTCAAATTGCTTCCCCAGAAGGGACTTGCGCAATAAAAGTGCTATAAAAGTGTTGTTATAATTAGAGTCGCCATTCTCAAGATTTCACCCCTCATGCTTTTGCGACCTCACAGACCGAATGACGTTAAACTGGTGCGCTTCCAGGTGGCAACGTATTGAAGAATGAATATCGTGTACCTTTTCGTTATCACAGCCGCATTATGTGTCCTCTGCCCTGGCTCCGTTAAAGGTAAACTAGTTTTCAAATTTTTGCCTTAGGTTCTTCGCTTATTCTTCATTCTGGAATGCAATGGTAAACAAGGCGTCTAATGATCACTTCTCAACTCACTGAAAGCTGAAACTAAGTTTCAGCGAAGCGTGTAAGAAACGTCACTTTTCGTTGTGGTATTTCGATAAGCGAATTTGTTATTTATGGAAGGTGTACGCAAGCATATCCGATCAAAAATACAATGTTTCCTAGGCAATGGTGCATTATTTATATAAAGATAAACATGATTTCGTAACGTTGCAGAGGTCGCGAAAGAGACAATCTCGATCGTGTCTCCGACTTTGTCATCACTTCGCATATTTGAGCCCGTTATTGCAACAGTCATAAGAGCCCCTTTCCCAGTAAAACATTCCCCACTATCTTGCGCCTTCTTTTCTCCCATTGTGGGAGTGGTTGCATAGCACCTAACTAATAAGGCCAAACTAATTCCGCTTCAGGTTATTTTATAGCAGACAGGAATTCGTCATTTGAAACTCATGAATTTATAAGACGCATGCACTTTCAACCAATTTTCAGATCGACGCCTGTTTCGAGATATTCATTCCCAAATACTGGCGAAGAATTCCACGGGTTTTCTGCTTACTTTTATGCTTCAGTGACCAAAACGCCGTCTTGTAGAAAAAAATGCAGCAGCAGAATCGCACTTTCGCATCAAGTCCAACGTCACGTATCTCAATATCCGCGCCGCCCTCACATTCCACATACCCAGAGGGCTCATCAGCTACGCTTCATCAGTGGCAGTATTTACCGCAAGGAAATTATTCCTTAAAGGGCATAAATCACGTTTTTAGTTAGTCAAATTAATTAAGTTCTTCTTTTTCCTGCAAACAATATCCTACGCATGCTTGGCGTAATCGTTCTCAGGGACTGCGATGACGCCACCTGTCACAGACAATTTTCGATTTGTTTTTAGTGCTGAAAAAATGTGCCTGCTTAAACAGGGTGCAAAATATGCATCTCCGGCCGACACGACGCAGCTTTCCAATGGACGGATCACTTCGCAGTTCTCGCCATGCCAATCACGCACTTCGCCATCACTGGGAAAATTTTGCAAATGTGGTTAGCTAAAGTACACGTACTAATATTAAACGTCTTCGTGAGCAGCCACGGGATTCCGGTGAATAGACAACGTAGAGAAACAACAGAAGACAGCCGACGCAAGAAGCATAGCAAAGAACGCGCACTTGTTTTCCTGTTTTGTGTCACTTGAGTCTTTTTGCGCAAGTTAGCCTGTTCGGTATAAGGAACCACAATACCCGAATAGTTAACTCTATACCACTGGGCTTTAACGAGCGCTCGTTCATCTTAAACCTGTTGCGTAGTAAGTTCGACAATAAGAAATAATTCTCTCGCACACTGTTAGGCAGCAGCGCTGCCTGACAGAAAACCTTGTTCATTTGATTAAGTGTTTCTTTTCTTTTCAGCATGCTTGCCGACACAGCACAGGGTTCGCTGTTATCGAACTGGTTTCTATCCGGAGGCAACTTGCCCGGACGCTGACAGCCCGAAATGCCGCAGCGGAAGTCAAGTGTGCGCCTGCAGACCGAATATGTACAGAACCGCGAAAGGGAAATGCGTCCCGTACCGTTACTGCTACCCTAGAAAAAGGAGACGCGGATAGTGATACGGAAATAAATCACCGCACGCATGGAACAGCGGGCTATGATTCACACAAAGTTCACGATGACCGAACTTGGTATATAATATCGAATCGTCCCATTTAAAACACACACACACACACACTCTCTCTCTCTCTCTCTTCAGTGGCAGCGCATGTTTAACAAGCTGCATTAAAGCTCGGAACGAACTTTGCGTAATGAAATAACGCGCAAAATGCAGAACGCCTTTCATGAAAGAAACATTGAGGCACTACACATGAAATATACTCAATTTCGAACAGCCAATAGGAAGAATAAACATTTCTTGTCGGAAACAACGAACAAGTGCTCTTTATCCGCTCCGAGGCGCGCGGCTCTCTTGGAAACTCTAGGACTGGGCATGGCCTGCTGCCGCCCATGCCCAATCCTGGAGATTTCAGCGGTTTTCCAGGCTTTGAGCCGTTAAGCATGCCTACCATGCGTCTTGGACTGAATGTGGCGTATCCGGAGCTTCATCTTCTTTATTGTTATCGCTCTGTAGGCACAAGAGTGAGTCAGTCAAAGAACTTTATTGAAATGTCCTGCGATTGGTGGAAAGGGCGAAAGGTCCCGCCTAAGTAGCGGCCAGGGGTTCTCTAGCCCTGGCAGCTTCCTCGGCCCGCTGGATGAATGCCAGAAATGTGGTTCTAGAGCTATTCTGATACACATATTATGGGAATGTAGAGGGACTACAAAATGTAATCGGGATGCAGCCTCTAGTGATCGCCTCCGTGCGCGCTGGGAAGTTGTGTTGCTCAGCTCTGCCCTTGCAGATCAACTTTGCGCTGTAGGCACAACAGCCCCATGTGTTTCAGAGTGGCAGGTACGTGGCAAAAACGGCAAACGTACTGCAGGTACGCGGGGTATACGTGAGGACACAGTGTTGGCTCCAGGCAGAGAAAAATATCTCCGGAAAAGATGGACATATTTTTACGAAACTTCGCGAAACACTCCTCGTAAGGTTTATTTCCACAATTACTCAATAAATGCGCCGCACGCAGCGAAAGAAGATTCAGTTCGGCTTCGGAAATGGCTGTCTGCGTGGATCAGGTGGTCCTTGGAGATGTTGGCCATTGAGTCAGGAATGGCAGTTTTCAGCGGGTCTCCTAACTTATGTGACTGTTTGGTTGGCCTCTCTCTCGACGATGTCCCCGACATACAAGTCTGTCGGATTTAAATATGAAAAACAACTGGGAGGCCACAAGTTGGGAGAGACGCGTTCGTAGAAGTTATCAGCCAGCCACTCCTGGGTGACGCAGGCGGCGTAGGCGGGAGCCAAATCTTGTCGAAAGACCAGAGGTCTTCCTTCCGGAAGAGTCTCTATCTAGTGTTCTTTCAACAATGGCATAAGGGGAAAAAAAGTACGGCAACACGTCACCCTCCTGTTGACGATGGCTAACGCCGTCACATACAGCAGTAATTTAGTGTGTATCACTGAAGGCACCTTATCAGCGCTTGTGAAAGGCCGCCTTTCATTACGGCGTTTACCTCTCCGGTCTTCGTGAAAAATTTCCTACGAAAAAAAAAGCGAAAAACAAAACCAAAGGATTCCAGGTTCCATGCCTCTTCAGCTTAGTAAGCTTATTTGGTAAGCGCTTGGTCGTAGCAAACGATTTTTCCAAGTTTTATTGGTCGATAATTGCCCACTGTTCATGACATAAGAATGATACCTTAAGTCCTCGTGCATCCACCAAGCCTAACATTCGACTTGGACTTCCTTTGCGATTTTCCGCATTGATTTCCATGGGTCGTCACTCACGATGACTTGCAGCCTCCTGAGATGATCTTGAACTCTGACTATCCCGGCCGCGGCGGCTGCATTTCGATGGAGGCGAAATGTTGAGGCCCGTGTGCTGTGCGATGTCAGTGCACGTTACGGAATCCCGGGTGGTGGAAATTTCCGGAGCCCTCCACTACGGCGTCTCTCATAATCAGAACTGTTTTTGGGACGTAAAACCCCACAAAACAATAACAACTCTGACTAGGACTGACCGCTTACTATGCTCTTTCAATTTCGCCACAGATGCCACGTCCCCGCCAGAACACATCAGTGCTGTCCGCACCTTCCGAATCTTTTAAAAGCCAAGACTTCGCTACGTTCAGACGTTCAGAAAGGCGCCCCGCCACCGTGGTCTAGTGGTTATGGCACTCGGCTGCTGATCGAAGGTGGGGGAATCTAATCCCGGCCACGGCGGGTGCATTTCTATAGAGGCGAAATGTGGAGGCCCGCGTACTGTGCGGTGTTAGCGCACGTAAAATGAAAAAAAAAAAACCCAGGGGGTCAAATTTCCAGAGCCCTCCACTGCGGCGTCTCTCATAATAAAATTGTGCTTTTGTGACGTCAAACTCCAAAAACTTCGTCGAATCAATACGTTCAGTGAATGGCGCTTTCCTGGTCGATGTGGTGCGCAGGCAGGGCGACGAGGACTGCATGACGTTTTATTTCCTGCGTCAACCTGCATGCTTCCATTTTTGAACAACCTCTACAGTATGAATGATGAGGGGTCAACCAACCAGAAGCTGCACGCCTAGGTTGATATGACCAGCCTGCTGGTTCTCTAGGTGTCTATTGCGATAACTAACAGTGTTCCCAAATACCTCGCGTACCCGGCATGTGTGACCTCTGTAGGGATAATGCGGTGTAAATGATGCCACGCCATATGCATTCGTTTGAACTCAACGAAAGGCGACTGCAGTCAATAAATATACAGCGTTGTGTGAAGCAAATATTCAGATTTGCTTGTTGAAAATTTTCATGAGAATTCGCAACTACTGTATTTTCGAAAACAAAAGTTGAAGTAGGAAGTTCTCAAGCCCGTAACCTTGCTCGAAAAAGAAATGAAGCTCCGTTGTAAGTTCACCTTTCAGAGCGCCTAGAGTGCATAATTTGATGTATGCATTTGCACCTTGATCAAAATGTGGCACCATCAGCTATATATTCATGTACGTCCCACTCAGTGGTTAGCGATATACACTACCGCTCTGTAGGGTCTACCAGTTTTGTCCATTGTTCGTGCTATTATGAGCAGCTCAGAAAATCTCGCATAGGTTTTTGTACCGCAATAACAGTTTAATCTGTACTAGGTCGACCCTTCGCCGTCCGATGTTCGCGCCCGACGTCACGCAGTTCTACATGATATTGGTCCGATCCTCAAAGAAGCGTGTCATGTGAGGTGCAGAAAACTTAAGGCGCTGCATGCGCACTGAGCGTGCTTGCGTGTGTCTGTGTGTGCACGTGCGTTCGTGTGTTTAGCTCGAAGTTGCGCGTTCGATCCCCGTAGCCGCAGATGCACTTCCGTAGCGCGAGTGCTAAGAAAGAAATAAGCCGACTTTCGAAGCGTAGTAGAATTTTTTTTAATGCGAAATGGGCTTGCTTTAAATGAGTCATGCAACACTTTTTGGACATTGCCTGAAAACGGTCCCGATCATTTGTGAAGACTCCTGTGAACATTAGAATCAAATAACATAGCACTGCACGCGTCAGGGAACTCGCAATTTGGTTTCAGACACAACTGGAAAGCGCCCATTCTTTCTTTAACATATCATGTCGCATGAGGCGCCGAGTAAGTCACTTGCGGCAGAAATACTATTGAATGACGTCTTCATCGCGGTGAGACCATCTGCGGCGCTTGATTTGTTCGTTTTCAATTCAACAAATTAATGAAATGTGCGTAGGTTTCTTAAATAGCAAGAAAAAAATCAAACCACTCAGTCGGTGCCACATGTGATGTCATATGTTGAAAGCAGAGCGGAACGTTTCCAGCTGTGTCTGAACCACATTGCGAGTCCCCTGGTGTGTGCAGTGCCATAATACTCGGCTCATATGTTCACAGAAGCCCTCACGGCTGGAGCGAGGAAATAACTTTATTAAGTCCGGAGAAACGAGGAACCCATCTCCACCCACTCTTGGTTTAGTGGTCGGCAGGGGTCGCGGGCCGCACCCACGTTGGGACGGGAAGCCCGTGAGCCTCCGCCCTTTCGTGAGCCCTCTGGACGGCCCGGAGTTGTGTCTGGTGGTCGCCGCTTCGTAGCGCGGCTTCCCAGTCTTCTTGTGTGCGCAACTCGGTGCAGCTTAACGCGGAGCATTGCCAAAGCATGTGCGATAGCGAGCAGTACGATTCGCCGCAATCCGGAGAGTGGGGCTCTGTCTGGTGAATAGAGGCTCAGTCTGCCTCTCGAAGGGAACGACCCTGTCTGGAGCATTCGATATGCACCATTTTCTGGCTATGCTCACAAAGTATTGTAGGGCCCTTTTAAGGCATAGTTCATGGTGTGCCTGTTATATGTCTGCTGTGAGGCATGTGCAGTGCATGATCTGAAGCAATAGTTTGCGCACGCCAGAGCTTCGAGCACGTCCGCCTGGATGGCAACACTTGCATGCCCAAGACAAGCTCTCGTTGCTCCGGGACGCCGGCAGCTGAGAGATGAGCTGGAACAGTGAGTCTTCCCTGCCAATCAAGGACAAAAGCGCTACTACGCTCACCTGCAGCGTACCCGCGTGTCGCTCGCGCTTGGTGAGAAGGCAGCCGTGTCATGTTTTGTCGGTACTCTCGAATACGGGGGAGCCAGCCAACTTTTGTAAAACGAAGACAGACTAATGTATTGTGAGCACTTTCAAGGTACTTCATCGTTATCATTTGTACGCAGCCATCATCATCTCTGTTATTCGTGCTTGTGTCAGTCAGGTCAATTCCTGCGGAACAAACGGGTCTACTGCGTTGACCGGTCCGGTCTTCAATCATTCAAGGTGGGGTCGGCGTGTCCAGATTGATCGATTTTTGGTGTTTTACGTCCCAAAACCAGCTGTGATTATGAGAGACGCCGTAATGGAGGGCTCCGGAAATTTTGATCACCTGGGGTTCACCTGGGGTGCACGGGATCACCCGTGCACTGACATCGCACAGCACACGGGCCTCAACATTTTGCCTCCATCGAAATGCAGCCGCTGGGGCCGGGATCCGGTTCCGCGACCCTCGGATCAGCATACGAGTACCGTAACCACTAGACCGCCGTGGCGGGGCGACGTGTCCAGATCCCGAGGTCACCTTTAGTTTGCGACCTACCCGGAGCTACGTTCCGGTCACCGCCTGCGCCCGCGGCCGCTCCTACGGCAACGGATACATGGGACACTGGTCCTTTTGGTCAAAGGGAAGTTTATTCAACTCATGACAAAGCACTGGTATGCACTGTAACAGAGACTCATATATACATCGTCCAACCTGAATAAATCGTAACACACTTGTTATAATATACAAAACACAAGATCAGAACAAGACTCTGGTCCTTTTGGTAATCAATAATGCGGCCGCACCAACGACATAAGCTGCCCTGACATTGTGCTTGGTAACAAGCCCTCAAAGCTACCCTCCTGCGTATACGGGTGACTATGGCGACGATGTCGATGACTGGCTTGACAACAACAACCGCATCAGTACGTCAAGCGACGGAACGACGCCCAGAAGTTGACTCACGTCGGCTTTTATGTGACCGGAGTTGCAAAGACGTATTTTAACCACGAAAGCGACATCTTCGATTGGACGGCTTTTATTGCCAATCTGCGACAAATCTTCGAATTTTCGTCGGTCCGTACAGAGGTCGCGAAACAAGAGCCCGCTGCGTGTGTTCATCTTCTGCACGACTCCTAGACTGCGCACATCGAGGATGTTTGGGCCTTTTGCCGCCGTGCGAACGGTGACGTGACGGAAGGCGACCACGTGCACCACGTACTCCAAGGAATTGGCACAGTTGCATTCAACGCCTTGTTTTACACTAGTCCCGCCGCCGTTGATGATATTACTTTGATGTACCAACCCTTCAAGAGCTGCAGTCCCTTCGTCCTCAACAGGAGAGCGATTCTCGCCTTTTTTCTCATTCTAATTTACGAGCTTCTATCGTACCATCATTCGCGAAGAACTGCAAGAACGAGAACACGGGCGGTCCGCATTTTCTCCGACGCCGTCACCGTCTTGCGATTTGCGCAGCCTCGTAAAGCCGGAGTAGGCTGCCATAACCATGACAACAATAATTCCCTCAGCAGCGTGTCCGATGTCCCGTTCATTGCCATTGCGGCCACTCCACCAGCTACACCACGTCTAGGCCTACCAACCTTATCTATACCCACATCCTTGCCCCGTTTCTCGCGCATCACACCTTCACTCAGGACACCACACTCGTTATTGTATGTCTTTACTGCTGGAGCTGAGGTTGTGACTGCAATGTAATGGGCAAAGTACAAAGTGGCGATGAGCCATCAGTTCGGGTCCGCGGTTGCTTCCAGAGTATTTGCGGCCAGTGAGAGAGCCAGGGATGGGGATGGGGCAACAGCGTCGAGCAAGGCACGCATGTTGGGTTGGTTCCTACCGCAGAGGTAGTTGAGGAATTAGAGCGCCCTCCTCCAATATGGGAGGCACTAGGTTCGATCTCTAGTGCCGTAGGCGCATGCGCAGGTTTTAACAGCTGAGCTGTTTAAGGTCGACGTTGATCCCTGGAGAGCCGCGTTCGCAGTTAACAGCGGAACTATTTCGCTGAAAGGAAAAGCTCTTGCCCTTGACCGTGATTAGCAAATGCCAAGAAAGAAAGAAAGACAGAAAGAAAGAAAGAAGGAAAGAAAGCTCTTGGGTTGCCTAGAAGGTAAAAGCGAACCCACACTTGCCTCGAGCCATTTTACCCACATCCTTGCCCTCAGCCTCTGCTACACTATTGTGACAGTGATAATGTGCAACACGACAGTGACAGCGACCTTGACACCACCTAGATATCACAAGCGTGGAACTGGCTTTATTTTTTTCTATTGGCTAGAGGGATACCCCGTACTGGCGCTTGGTCTCGGCAAGGATAAATGAGCCTCATTTTGAAACGATGTCTCCCATGAGTTCGCTCAGGTCAACTGGCACGTACGTCACACTCCGCATACTATTACGACGTACGTCAGGGACGCAAACGCATACACCCACTCTTTAGCACACCTGGTGAACTACGCGCGTAGTATGAGCGAGCGGTGAAAACCACGCACCGCTTAACCTGTGCTCTGCGAGGCTGTCTAGGTCAACTGGCGGTTGCCGCCACTGTTGGGCGTGTGGTGTGTTTCGCATGGCCGCGAGACTTTCCTTTTCGGCGCTGTTAGCCGGCGCCGGTTGACGTTGCGAGCAGCAGGGTTCCCTGGATCGAGCCTGCACCCTAACTCTCTTTATTTTTCTGAACCTTTTTTTTCTTTCTGTTTCCTCGAGGTGCCTTAGGTCAGAGACGAAGGTGCGCAGGATCCCCGCTGGTCGCTTCTCCAACATTTGAGAGACGCTCTTGAAGTCCGCGTATGGGAGGAATCCCAGAGTGCCATAGACGGTGGTGGCCTGCGAAAGTCACGAGACGTGAGCAGGAATCTGACAGCTGAAGAAGGAATTGCTAGCATTGTCCATCGTGCGTTCGCTAACAGCTGCGTGTTCCTAAGCATGATTAATCCACCAACGTTCAACTGCGCATAGAGCGAGGACATGTGGAAGTGCAAATGTATCTTGACGCAGTACAGCACGACTGAATCATTGGTTCGTTGACTGTATTATTCATTCATTCCTTCACTGACTCAATTTTCTATTTTGCTACTCGCAGAGAAGGGGATGTCAAGGAACAACAAGGAGCAGGGCCATTAGAAAGTTTTAGTGTTGAGCACCCAAGCGGTTATGCGTACGCATGTGCTTGCATCCTTCTGAGCTCTCATTGGGGGCGAGGAAACAACAACATAACATAGGAGCGCGGGTCGCCTAGCGCTTGAGGACCCCAACACTAAAGCTCCCTTTTAGTAAAAGAACGAGCATGTGTGCATTGTTCCGCGTATCGCATCGTAGCACGAACGCAACAGAGAGCCCGTACCGTCCCGTAGCATGTGTTCCAGAATCGATCATGGTTTTGTGAAATTTGTTTTAAATGCGAAGCACAATTTCTTGGGGAACTTGAGTCACTTTGCCAGTATCTATCTATCTATCTATCTATCTATCTATCTATCTATCTATCTATCTATCTATCTATCTATCTATCTATCTATCTATCTTGCCGCCTACGTCTCCGTGCTCTCCTGGTATTCTCGTTCCCCTGATATACCCGAATGTTGGCATGGTAGGCTACAAATGTATCACGAACATGAATCACTGACCTTTACATAATTAAAATTATATACGCATCACCTTCGTCATGATTTACGACGCTACAATCACTTGTGGCTCATACTTGTGGCAGCGTCGTTAATCATGACCTACGTCATGATTAACGACTCTGCAATCACTTGTTGCTTATACCAGGGGTCGTATTCTGAAATGTGTCGCTAAAGGCGAAAGTATCGCTGGTGACGTAATTGTGTCGCCTTTGCTGCCTCCTGCGGTGTGATTGGCTGGTTGGACGGTTTCGGTTTGTCATAACAAGCACACGGACACACGTGCAACTTACCAAGCGGGGTATCGAACATACGCATTTGGCAACACATTTCAGAATACGGCCCCAGTCGTGCTCGGCCCACGGTATGCGGGTGCGCCACACAGGCGTTTGAATCTTATAGAACATACGTCAGCCAATCACCAACTAAAATATGCATACGAAACGCAGGGAAGATGGTAAATAGACATACGAAACGCTGGGACGGCGGTAACTAGACATATGAAACGCCGTGACTGCGGGTATTGATCAAACCTGCAAGTTTGAGCGGCGCCTCAAGCTTTCTGCACCTCACCCCGTTGCACGGCCTCCAGGATCGGCCCAGACTTCTATGTTCGCGGTCGACACACGACGGCCGGCTCAAAGACAAGAAAGACAAGAGGCTTTTAAGACAAGAAAAAAAAGACTATTTAATGCAGGCAGCGATTGAAATGCATACATAACAAGCACACGGACACACATGCAACCTACCAAGCTTTAGGGTGGCATCGAACAAGGGCGCTCAAGGTACCAAGCAAGCACGCTACCACTATAGGTTACTTCTGCTACTCCCGCTCGGTAGATGTTGTAATTGAGCCTACTGCACCAGCACTTATAATGATGGTGCGTATATAGCGTGAATCCAGCTTTTAATGTGTAAGAAGCACTACGATAGCAGTACATATATGTTCTGCTACCATTGGTATGCTTTTGTGCAGCCTTGCTCGATCCCATAGGAATACCTCAACGAACTACTGCTTATGATAGCACATCAGCGCACCGTGTAGTGAATTTTTCTGCGACAAAAGAGATGTCTGTGCTTTGGACTTACATGACTTTCAATGTTACATCGCACCATGAGGCACCATTCAGTCGCCAGGGTGCTGTCGACGTTCCTGGTAGGCCCATGCTAAGCATACTCATGAGAGTGTGCATGCGCTTTGTACAAAATCCCTGATCCTACTCGTAATAGTTGAACTGAATGCAAAAAGTTTCGTCATAGGCAATTTTCTCGTTAGCTGATTCGCCTGACACCGATTCCTACAGTGCGTGAGATCTGCAGGATTGTTTTCTGTTCGTGGTTTCCACAGGAAGGCCTGCTTAAACAGCTCCGCTCTTAAAACAACAACCGTTTGTCCTAGCTTGCGATTGAAATATGCATAAACAAGTACACATGCAAACATGCAAGTTACCAAGCGGGACACCGAACACTCCCCCCTCGAGGTGCCAAACAAGCACGCTACAACTAGACTACAGCGACTCTTGCCACAAGATATATAGAGTAAATAATACTATTGCGCCAGCATTTTTTAATGGTTGCGCTTGTGTAAAGTTAATTGCTGTTCCACTGTGTGATAAGCACTATGAGAGCAATACAAATGTTCTGCTATCATTCGGTATGCTTTTGTGCAACTTTCCTCTACCCCATAGGAACATACTTCAACGGAGGGCGCTTACAGACAGCACATCAAAGCACGTACCCCATAGTGCATGTTTGTTCGACAAAACAGACGTCTGCGCTTTCAACTAACATGAGCGCCAACGTTACGTAGCCCCGTGAGCTACCATTAAGTCGCTACTGTGCTCTCGACGTTCCTGCTTAGCCCACGTCAAGCATATTCATGGGTGGGTACTCATGCGCTTTGCACAAATACCTCGATGCTACTCGCAACACTTGGCCGAATACCAGATAATTCGTCATAGGTTATTTCCGCACTGACTGGTCCGCATGACGCCGATTCCCACAATGCGTGGGATATGCAGAATTTTTTGCAAGTGTAGTACTATTAGGTATTTGGTGGTCATAAAAAGTATAACTTCCCAGATGGGCGCGTGTCTTGTCTTATACATATCTTGTGATTATGGCGATAGCACCTAGCGACACTGTTTCTTGCGCAGCACACCTTCATATTTGGAAGTGAGGGACGTTACGGTGCACCGACAACCCCGATATAGAATATAAGGTGATGTAAGGTGATAAGTTTAGCGTGTCCGGTAAACCGGTATACGCAATGGCGTAGCGAATACCGGATAGCGTGTAGCGTTTTTTGTCCCACTCAAGTGGCGCCGGCTATGGATGATAACCAGAATAAGAAAACCTGCGCGATCTACGTCCTCGGAGATTCTGGCAGCCACTCGCTAACCCTACAGCTTCGATATTTTAGTGTGGCTCTCAGAAACGGCGCCGAAATGACACGGATACTTTATTGTCGAAGCGTCACGATACAAAGCTAAAGCAAATACAACCGTCACTTAGTTACTCAAGGGATACAGAGCGCGCGGCGACCACATGAAAGGTTCGAAGAGGAGGAGATTCGCTTTGGGTGGTCGGCCATGTTTGCGCATGCGCTGCTTACACCTGGTATGCCGCTATACGCGAATGGATTTGCGCATAGCGGTCGACCGGATACGCTAAATTTCCCTAACGACTCATTGATAGATGGCGCCAGGGGTACCACTTTTGTGAAAGCAACCGGCTCTTGCGCGACGCTTTTACCACGTTGATACAGTATAACCAATACAACTTTCGCCTAAAAACCAACATATTTGCACAGCGCAGGACTACGAGTAGTTACGACGTAACTACAGAAGAAGAGACAAGGACAGAAAGAGCGCTGTGGTGGTGCGCTGTGTGTTGTTGTACCATATCATGAGATGATGATTGTCTAGCTGTGATGCAATAGGTTGCGCGATTGCGCGGTGATGTTCTGTCACGAGTATATATTTCCAGCGTTTTCGCTAATAAAATTTCAGTTGAAGTACAGCGCTCTTTCTGTCCTTGTCTCTTCTTCTGTAGTTACGTCGTAACTACTCGTAGTCCTGCGCTGTGCAAATATGTTGATTCCCAATCACCAACTAGCCCAAGCATCTGTCTTATCAAGTTCGCCTAAAAAGGCAGGTTATGAAATAAAATTAAAAAAGCAAAGGAAAAGGAACTCCCACGTCTGCGTCGAAGACGCAGTAAATTTGCAGTGCAAGCTAGACTGCTGCGCGCACTCTCATTTTTATTGCGATAGCAATGATATAGACAGTCTTGACGGGTTTTCCCGTCGCCGTCACCGTCATACCGAACAAAGTCCAAACTGATAACCCCCCGCGCATCGTACGTTCTACCTGCGCGTAAAAGTACGCGAGCGGGGTGACCGAGCGTGGCTGAAGCAGAGATCAAACGAGCCCGGCCCATCGGCGTCGCTCGGAGGGCGCGTGCGATAGCATCATCCCGCTCGGGAGGCCTGCGCCGAAGCGGTGAGCAGACACCCCGCCCGTCTTTAACGAGCTTAAAAAAGCACCAGGGGGAGGGGGAGGGGAGGTTGTCGCTCGAGCAGCCACTGTGGACTTTGCGTGGTCGCCATCGCTGGCGCGCGCGCTATCTCGGCAGTCATCAGACGTGCTGCGTACAGCGTGGCGGTGCATCGGTCATGTGCTCCGTTCCAGGCGCCTCGCATATAATCGTCGCAACGCCGGCAGTGCCTTCGCCACATAGCGCTCACGCAAATGCGTCTGCGAGTACCGGAAGGAACCCGGTCGCTTGATGCCGCTGTGCTGGGCCAAGTTTCTCGATGGTGCAAAGCGCACGCTGCTTATGTTAAGCGTTTGCCAGAAGGCAAGAAAACGTGTCGTAGCTCGAGGCTCTGCTGGGACGTTGTCTCTGCCGCTCGACCCTCACACGGTACTTTAAGCACCTGCGTGCTTACTTAATAAGCATACGTTCACTACAATTCAGATTGCTCCTAAAGATGCTAGCCTTACTTCGTATATTATATTACGCATTGCTACCGGATAACTGTGATTTTTTAGTTACTGTTCCCAATGCTTGGAGTGAAAATTCAACAGCGGCATAGATGCTCTAGGGGAGTACGGCCAACACATGTGATCTTGCTCAAATGTCAAAGAAATGTCAAGAAATTGTATTACGTTTCCCTTAATTCATATATGATATTAGCCTTGCTTCGTATATCATTTCATGCATTGCTATCGCATACATTGCTTTGCCCTTCTGGCGAAACTGTTATTTTTTTTCTGGCTCTGCTTTCAGTGCTTCATCCGCTCACTTATTCCTGTTCCATTGTCCTCCTCCTTTTTGTTCTTATCGGCCTTCTTTTCGACTCTATAACACTTGCCTTCTTCATCGGTGTCGTTTTTTTTCTCCTCCTTATTCGTCCCCCCCCCCTTTTATTCTTCTCCTCTTCCACCACACTTTTCTTTTCTCCTTCGTCGGCATCTCCTCCATACTTCTCTTCCGTCATGTTCGTCGGTGAAACCACGGTCGACGGCTGAAATAAAGTGGGATGTCTTGACACACCTCTCATACTACCGAAACCACAGCCTGCCGCGGTGCTGTAGTGGCTGCAGCACTTTACTGCTGACCCGAAAATCGGGGAATCGCATCCCGCCTGCGGCGGCCGCACTTCGATGGAGGTGAAATGCTAGAGACTCGTTAGCTCTGCGATGTCAGTGCACGTTAAAGAACCCCAGGTGGCCGAAATTTCCGAAGCCCTCTACTGTTGTGTCTCAGAATCGTGCTTATGGAACGTAAAAACGCGGACATTCTTTTCGTCACCATAGTACCAAAGCCGTGGCTCAGAAAACGGAATGCCCAGCCATTTGGTGAAAATCAGGGGTCATGATAGGAATTTTCGAATGCGTGGGATCTGTCGGATTTTCTAAAGCGAAGCTTGCTGTGTCTCAGTAACGCACCTCAGGATAGCTAACTTCCGCCGTGGAACCTACCTTCGCATAGTTGCGCTTTATAGGACGCACGACCATCCGTATCGTACAAACCGCAGTTTACATTCTCAGTTGTACCGATAAGGTATGCGGCGCACCCAGAGACCAATGGCAGACGGCATGAGCATCGTAGAAAACTACAGTTTCGATTCGCAGTTGTACCGATGAGAACAACGGGATCTGCAGCGCCCCGAACTGTGCATCCTCGTGTGCGGCGAGTTATAGCTTCGATGTAGCGAAAGAGCACGGCAAATGGATCGAGCGTCTCATACTGGGCCGATACTAGTTGGAACTGATGACGTTACAGAGACAGACGACGCAGCACCGCTCCTACATTGATCCCACGTTTGGAATCGGGCTGCGTCCCGTTACGATGGTACAGACTCGGACCGTGTACCACAGTGACCACAATAAAATACAGTGAAAGTGCAGAGCCGTCCGCAAGAGCGTGAGTGTGCGCGTGAAATAAACGCCTACATTGTTTAAAATGAAAGCTATGCAACTCATCGAAACGTGTCTGCATTCAACTTGGATGATAAAAAATACAGTCCTAAACAAGCCATCAAATCACATGAGCATCGCATCATGTCGCTCAGCATTTATCGGGTTCGTTGCGTGGTCGTTAGCTTCGGACCTTGATTCGGTTAACACGGGAGAAGGCTTCGCATTCAGCCACATTCTTTTCAAAGGGGGCGTTCTCGCCTGCATGACAACTAAACTGCACCATCAACGTAGTAGCAGTAGTCGTCACGCAGGTGCAAATGAAAAAAATAATTTTTAAAAACTTTTTGGCATTCACAAACGACGCGCAGCAGTGTCTCCTTCCTCTTATTCTTTGTTCTCCATCTCTTTTATCTTCGTTATCCTCCATCAAACCACAGCCGATTCCTGGCACCCCTCCTACCAATTTAGTGCCGTGGCTGAGAAGAAAAAGTGTCCAATCCCCAGAGTCAGTCAAAAGTTGTGTAGCACTGCTGCTACCTAGCTGGGTTCAAATTCGCCGAGGTGTGGCGTCATTTCTTTCTCTTTATAGTTTTTTTTTTGTCCTCGTTGTGAGCGGTAGCGGTTACGGACACCGCCAGTCAGCACGATCGCCACCCAAATCTGCCATTGTAACGAGCGCATTGCCCCGCCATCTAGAGGCTATGGCACCCGGTCACTGATCGAATTTCGGCCGCGCGGCTGCATTTCGTTGTAGGCGGAAGGTTGAGGCCCGTGTGCTGTGCGATGTCAGTGTGCGTTAAAGAAGCCCACGTGGTCGAAACCTCCGGAGCCCTCCCCTTACGGCGTATCTCATAATCATAGCGTGGTTTTGGGACATAAAACCCCAGAAATCAATCGATCATGTAACGAGCTCATAACAGCTTACGCTGTAAAAACTATTGCACACAACTGCACGCGCCTGTGCGCGGAACCTAAATTGAGCGCGCGGATACGGCACGGTGAGATTTTCTTCCATTTTTCGCTGGCCATTACATTTTCACTTCATTGTGCAATGACCACATCTAGGCGCCGCAGCCATTCCAGGTTTTTCCGTGGGGGACACGCTGGTCACAGGCAGTCTATTTTCGGGCTCGGAATGCCATGGGCATCAGACACGTTTGTTGCGTTGCAACGCTATTGCAGTGTATTGCACCACCCCAACATTTCCGACGTTGTCGCTGAGACCTGAAAAAGCCCTCCGTGGCTTATTCAGCCAAGAAGCATGTCACTAATGTGTGGTGGTGTGCTGACTGCGTGCTGTTTGTGTTTGACACACACGCACACGCGCTCTCACACATAGATAGATAGATAGATAGATAGATAGATAGATAGATAGATAGATAGATAGATAGATAGATAGATAGATAGATAGATAGATAGATTACAAATACTAGTAGCATACACCGAAATCTCTTATCATTACACGCTTTTGTCCAGTTCTCGGATTGTAGAAGTGGACCTGCATTCACAGAAACATCTTGCAGCGGAATTGTTGCCGAGCGAAAATTGCAGGCGAGTCCCGAACTGGACATGTTTTTATTGCCAGCCTGCCAGTGGCAAAGGAGACTTACGAACTAAAAAGTTTCTTAATCGGTTCAGTGATGTCTTCAATTCGGGTGCCCCGCACGGTGGTCTAGTGGTTATGGTGTGCTGTGCGATGTCAGTGTGGCAGAGCATGTGCTGTACGATGTCAGTGCACGTTAAAGAACCCCCGGTGGTCGAAATTTCCGGAGACCTTCACTACGGCGTCTCTCATAATCAGAGGTGGTTTTGGGACGTTAAATCCCACAAATCAATCAAGATAACGTGACGTGGCTAGCAGGCAGGCAGGGTCTCGATCAACGTAGCTATGTGCGGGTTAGCGACACTTAGCAGCCGGAAACGTAAACCACGAGAGTTTTGGAGAGCAACACTACAGGGCCAGCCAACACAACCGAGACGGCTGGGGCCTGTTAACAAAAGGGCGGCACGGTCTCTTGTCAAACGTCCAACTGAAAACCGCTGAGAAGACATCGGCTGCTGTGTTTCCACGGACGCTCCCGGCTTGCTTGAGTGGGGGATTGTAGGATTCTCCGAAAGTCGTGTAGCAAGCGACCGTTCCAACGCGGCGTACTCTACTCGACACGCTGCCGGCCTCTGCTGATGGGGCGACAACGTCCGCCGAAAACGGGAAAACTTGGCCCTCCTGCTGTGACGAAAGGGGTCGACGAAAGGTCTGTAGTTATGGCGAAACAACTCTCAGGCGCCAGCAGGGGCGCAGGAAGCGCGCGACGGCACCAAGGATGTAGGAAAGGGATAGCAGTCTTTCGCTTTATTTGAGCCAGTCTGAACAGCAAGGAAGGGTCGTTCTGAAGGCTGGACACACTGTAGAGATCTTTCACTTGGCATTCGAAAATCAGCATGCATGGAAAGGGGCTTCCTGTGCCATCTAGATTCTGTTGCAATGAGTGCCGATGTGGAATTATAGATTTCTCCCTGGCCATGGCTACCCCCTATGTTTCAACCGACTGAATACAACACCGAACGCCTATGTTTAGCCCAATGTATGACTTGTGCTCCATCAAACAATGCAAGTGGAGTGTCGAAAAGATCGGCGAGAAACTTAAAGAAGCACGTGCAGGTATGGTTTATTTAATGTTCTTTCCTCTTCGCATAACGAAAAGACAGCTTTGCGTTCTAAGTGTAAATCGGTCCATCTGTTACTTTCTTGTTCACATTAGGTATGATTTCTATGTCTTGATCTCATAGAAACTGGAGCCACGCTCAGTAGCACGTGCGCAAGTTTTTGCTACTTGGGTTGTGCTGTTGTGCTGCTCGAACCCTCACACGGTACTTTAAGCACCTGCGTGCTTACTTAATAAGCATACGTTCACTACAATTCAGATTGCTCCTAAAGATGCTAGCCTTACTTCGTATATTATATTACGCATTGCTACCGGATAACTGTGATTTTTTAGTTACTGTTCCCAATGCTTGGAGTGAAAATTCAACAGCGGCATAGATGCTCTAGGGGAGTACGGCCAACACATGTGATCTTGCTCAAATGTCAAAGAAATGTCAAGAATTGTATTACGTTTCCCTTAATTCATATATGATATTAGCCTTGCTTCGTATATCATTTCATGCATTGCTATCGCATACATTGCTTTGCCCTTCTGGCGAAACTGTTATTTTTTTTCAGGCTCTGCTTTCAGTGCTTCATCCGCTCACTTATTCCTGTCCATTGTCCTCCTCCTTTTTGTTTTTATCGGCCTTCTTTTCGACTCTATACCACTTGCCTTCTTCATCGGTGTCGTTTTTTTTCCTCTCCTTATTCGTCCCCCCCCCCTTTTATTCTTCTCCTCTTCCACCACACTTTTCTTTTCTCCTTCGTCGGCATCTCCTCCATACTTCTCTTCCGTCATGTTCGTCGGTGAAACCACGGTCGACGGCTGAAATAAAGTGGGATGTCTTGACACACCTCTCATACTACCCGAACCACAGCCTGCCGCGGTGCTGTAGTGGCTGCAGCACTTTACTGCTGACCCGAAATCGGGAATCGCATCCCGCCTGCGGCGGCCGCACTTCGATGGAGGTGAAATGCTAGAGACTCGTTAGCTCTGCGATGTCAGTGCACGTTAAAGAACCCCAGGTGGCCGAAATTTCCGAAGCCCTCTACTGTTGTGTCTCAGAATCGTGCTTATGGAACGTAAAAACGCGGACATTCTTTTCGTCACCATAGTACCAAAGCCGTGGCTCAGAAAACGGAATGCCCAGCCATTTGGTGAAAATCAGGGGTCATGATAGGAATTTTCGAATGCGTGGGTTCTGTAGGAGTTTCTAAAGCGAAGCTTGCTATGGCTCAGTACCGCACCTCAGGATAGCTAACTTCCGCCGTGGAACCTACCTTCGCATAGTTGCGCTTTATAGGACGCACGACCATCCGTATCGTACAAACCGCAGTTTACATTCTCAGTTGTACCGATAAGGTATGCGGCGCACCCAAAGACCAATGGCAGACGGCATGAGCATCGTAGAAAACTACAGTTTCGATTCGTAGTTGTGCCGATGAGAACAACGGGATCTGCAGCGCCCCGAACTGTGTATCCTCGTGTGCGGCGAGTTATAGCTTCGATGTAGCGAAAGAGCACGGCAAATGGATCGAGCGTCTCATACTGGGCCGATACTAGTTGGAACTGATGACGTTACAGAGACAGACGACGCAGCACCGCTCCTACATTGATCCCACGTTGGAATCGGGCTGCGTCCCGTTACGATGGTACAGACTCGGACCGTGTACCACAGTGACCACAATAAAATACAGTGAAAGTGCAGAGCCGTCCGCAAGAGCGTGAGTGTGCGCGTGAAATAAACGCCTACATTGTTTTAAAATGAAAGCTATGCAACTCATCGAAACGTGTCTGCATTCAACTTGGATGATAAAAATACAGTCCTAAACAAGCCATCAAATCACATGAGCATCGCATCATGTCGCTCAGCATTTATCGGGTTCGTTGCGTGGTCGTTAGCTTCGGACCTTGATTCGGTTAACACGGGAGAAGGCTTCGCATTCAGCCACATTCTTTTCAAAGGGGCGGTTCTCGCCTGCATGACAACTAAACTGCACCATCAACGTAGTAGCAGTAGTCGTCACGCAGGTGCAAATGAAAAAAACAATTTTTAAAACTTTTTGGCATTCACAAACGACGCGCAGCAGTGTCTCCTTCCTCTTATTCTTTGTTCTCCATCTCTTTTATCTTCGTTATCCTCCATCAAACCACAGCCGATTCCTGGCACCCCTCCTACCAATTAGTGCCGTGGCTGAGAAGAAAAAGTGTCCAATCCCCAGAGTCAGTCAAAAGTGTGTAGCACTGCTGCTACCTAGCTGGGTTCAAATTCGCCGAGGTGTGGCGTCATTTCTTTCTCTTTATAGTTTTTTTTTTGTCCTCGTTGTGAGCGGTAGCGGTTACGGACACCGCCAGTCAGCACGATCGCCACCCAAATCTGCCATTGTAACGAGCGCATTGCCCCGCCATCTAGAGGCTATGGCACCCGGTCACTGATCGAATTTCGGCCGCGCGGCTGCATTTCGTGTAGGCGGAAGGTTGAGGCCCGTGTGCTGTGCGATGTCAGTGTGCGTTAAAGAAGCCCACGTGGTCGAAACCTCCGGAGCCCTCCCCTTACGGCGTATCTCATAATCATAGCGTGTTTTGGGACATAAAACCCCAGAAATCAATCGATCATGTAACGAGCTCATAACAGCTTACGCTGTAAAAACTATTGCACACAACTGCACGCGCCTGTGCGCGGAACCTAAATTGAGCGAGCGGATACGGCACGGTGAGATTTCTTCCATTTTTCGCTGGCCATTACATTTTCACTTCATTGTGCAATGACCACATCTAGGCGCCGCAGCCATTCCAGGTTTTTCCGTGGGGACACGCTGGTCACAGGCAGTCTATTTTCGGGCTCGGAATGCCATGGGCATCAGACACGTTTGTGCGTTGCAACGCTATTGCAGTGTATTGCACCACCCAACATTTCCGACGTTGTCGCTGAAACCTGTAAAAGCCCTCCGTGGCTTATTCATCCAAGAAACGTGTCACTAATGTGTAGTGGTGTGCTGACTAGTGGTTTTTGTGTTGACACACACGCACACGCGCTCTCACACATAGATAGATAGATAGATAGATAGATAGATAGATAGATAGATAGATAGATAGATAGATAGATAGATAGATAGATAGATAGATAGATAGATTACAAATACTAGTAGCATACACCGAAATCTCTTATCATTACACGCTTTTGTCCAGTTCTCGGATTGTAGAAGTGGACCTGCATTCACAGAAACATCTTGCAGCGGAATTGCTGCCGGGCGAAAATTGCAGCGAGTCCCGAAACTGGACATGTTTTTATTGCCAGCCTGCCAGTGGCAAAGGAGACTTACGAACTAAAAAGTTCCTTAATCAGTTCAGTGATGTCTTCAATCCGGGTGCCCCGCCACGGTGGTCTAGTGGTTATGGCACTCGGCTGCTGATCCGAAGGTCGCGGGATCGAATCCCGGCCGCGGCGGCTGCATTTCGATGGAGGCGAAATGTTGAGGCCCGTGTGCTGTGCGATGTCAGTGCACGTTAAAGAACCCCAGGTGGTCTAAATTTCCGGAGATCTCCACTACGGCGTCTCTCATAATCAGAACTGGTTTTGGGACGTTAAACCCCACAAATCATCATCATCATCATCAATCCGGGTTACAAATTTGGCGTGCGTCTTGTTCTTTCATTTTCTTTTAACTTTCTATTTACTGCATCATTCATCTCTTTATACGGTATATGCGTGTACATTATATACGCAAGTTCACGGAAATAGGTCCCGCAAGATATCTCGGCAGCGAGGTTTTCTGTCTGTGCCACTTAAAGTTATCTCGGTATTTGAGCTGCTTGATTGGTTGAGCATTTAAAAAAAATTGGCAGATCCCACGTGCAGTGGGAATCAAGGAAATGCGAAGCACGCATAAGGAACGTAAAATGGATTTGCATTGTCTTGCTATACCGAGTTTGGTACATATGAATTTAACGAAACGGCCACAAGAGCACCAAGACTGTGGCATGTAAACCATGCCGCTCATACACGCATGTCATGATTCTACCGTTATGACTTGTCGTTTACGTTCGTCATGCAGTCGTGTTGTGCCGTAGCAATTTTGGTATACATCCCTTTAAGGAAACGAGTGGCATGTAGATCATGCCGCTAATGACATGCATGTCACGATTTTCATGTTATGACCTGTCATTTATGACCATCATGCAGTTATGTTGCGCCAAACCTATTTTCGTATAGGCTGCGTGCGGTCGAGTTTTCCATGTGAGACATCAGCGCCAGAATGCACTGCCTGGCGGGGAAATACGCGAACGCGATGCGCGTCTCCAACTCTATAGCAGCAGCGCCCGCCCGTCCCACCCTCTTTCGTTTTATTTCCTTTGAGACGCGCGTTCCAAACCGGCGGCAAACTGTTCCAAAGGGCGACGCCGCGAGCGTTCGTGTGTTTCTCAGCACGCCTGGAAAGCAGCGAGGAAACGCGCGCGTCGCTGTCGCCTCGGTTTCCACCGTGCGCGACTGAGCCGTCCGACGAGAGCTACGTAGCGCACTCTGTTCAGTAGACGGAGCCCATACATCCCATTCACGAAACGGCAGTATAGCGCCAGGACCATGGCATGTAACTCATGCCGGGTCATGACACGCGTGCCATGATTCTAATGCTATGACCTGTCGTTTACGTTCGTCATGCTGTCGTGTTGTGCCATAGCAATTTTGGTATACGTCCCATTAACGAAACGCCTGGCATGTAAATCATGCCGCCCATGGCATGCATGTTATGCTTTTCATGTTATGACCCGTCATGCATGTTATGCTTTTCATGTTATGATCCCAACAGGTCTCGCAGGAACAATCTGATAGTGTTTGGGCTGCCTGACCACGCAAATGAAAGCTGGCGCGAATCCGAGGAAAATACACTCGCGTTTTTTAAGGAAGAGCTTGATCAGACTGTCACAACACAAGATATTGAACGTGCCCACAGATTAGGAAAGTACTGTGAAGGAAGGAACCGACCGATTATCATCTCATTTTCTAGATTTAAAGTTAAGGAACAAATTTTGTATTCCAGATCCAGGCTAAAGGATAAAGACTATGTAATTCGCGAGGATTTCTCTCCTGCTACTAGGCGTGCGCGCTCAAAGTTGACTGAATATGCTCAAGGTCTGAAACTCCCTTTCAAGCTACGCTTAGATAAGCTTCATATGGGTAATAAAACGTTTGTTTATGACAGTGCAGAAGATAGGGTGACGGAACTCAAGAGATAGCTACGTGGCAAGCAATTTGCTAATCAAAAAGCCGCAAGCGCAAATTCTAAATCTGTCCCTCCGCACAACCTATCTCTAACTTTGCTGCTGGTAAACTGCCGCAGCCTCAAAAATAAAGTGGATGAATTTGCTACTTTGTTGTCTACTACGCAACCCTCTATAGTAATTGGAAGTGAATCTTGGTTACATGATTCCATTGCTAATTTTGAAGTCTTTCCTCCTGGTTACGATGTATACCGATCTGATAGGAACACACAAGGTGGCGGTGTTTTTATTCTCATTAATGAACTTCTACAGAGTGGTGAACTGTCCGCTACTTTTCATCATTCAGAATCAGTTTGGTGCAAGGTCCGACTTAACAATGGTAAATGCTTTGCACTTGGTTCCTTCTACCGATCTCCTAGCTCGACTAACCCAGAATCATTTGATGAGTTATCACGTTTTTTAAATACCATTAACTGCGACTTTATTCTTGGAGGAGACTTTAATATGCCTCTGGTTGCCTGGAATAATGGTAAACCTGTGTTCTCCGACTCGAGTTCACTATCCTCTTCTTTTTCAGAGCTTATCACGACAAATGATCTGACTCAATTCGTATCCGAGTGCACGAGGCAAGGTCACTCTTCTGCCAGCATGCTGGATTTGATTTTGCTAACTCTGCGTCGTTGCTCCATGATGTGGTTGTCATCCCAGGCATTAGTGACCACGACTGCGTCGTTGCCACTTACAGTAACACATCACTAAAATCAGCCCACAAACAACCTCGAAAAGTTTATTTTTATGAGCGAGGTGACTATGCGTCATTATCTCGAGAACTTTGTCTTTTCTACCCTGAATTCTGTGAAGTCGCCGAGTCACTCAACATTGATGAATTGTGGTCTGTTTTCCGTGATAAATTGATGAATTTAGTCGAAGAATACATCCCTTCTAAACTCGTAACAAGTCGACGCCGCAATGATAAACCATGGGTAAACAAGGAAATTCGAACTTTAATTAGCAGGAAACGCTGCCTCTACGCAGCCTATTTAAAAATCGCAAACAGAGTGTGTCTGAACAAATGCGTGACATAAGCTACAAAATAAAACATTCCATTAAAGTAAAAAAGGAGAAATACATTTCTTCGCTCGATGTAGCTTTCAAAAATAATCCTAAAGAATTCTGGAAATTTATTAAAGTGAACAATAAAGAGGTGAACGCGATACCAAATCTTTTAGTCAACGGAGAAGCAGTGTTTGATGATTACGAGAAGGCTAGCTCTTTTAACTCCTATTTTAAATCCGTGTTTTCCAACACGTGCGCTAATCAACTTCCTGTAACGCCAGATTTACCCTACGAGAATATGCCCATGGTTACTGTTACGTACAATGGTGTTCTTAAGCTGCTTAGTAATCTGAGAAACAATTCAGCTGGGGGTCCTGATGGCATACCAACCAAGGTAATCAAAGCATGCCCTCACTGAGATTGCTAATTTCTTAGTCGTCTTGTTCAATAAATCTCTGCACAGCAGTTCTGTACCAACACAATGGAAAACAGCAGGTGTTGTTCCCATTCATAAAAGTGGTCCCAAGCATTCCATTCAGAACTATAGACCGATTTCGCTAACTTCTGTATGTTGTAAACTTTAGAACATATCATTTACAGTGCTGTGATGAAACACCTCCAAAACAATGCTTTCTTTTCACATGCTCAACATGGATTCAGGTCTGGCTTGTCCTGCACAACGCAGTTGGTTGAATTTTGCCATGATCTTTTTACTCCTATGATTCTGGATTTCAAGTAGATTGCATTTTTTTGGATTTCAGAAAGGCCTTCGATACTGTTCCTCATGATCTGTTATTGTATAAATTATCATCTCTCTGTATACATCCTGCTATAGTCGATTGGATTAAAAATTACCTCTCCGAAAGAACACAGCATGTTATGATTAATGGCATTAGGTCAACTGGAATAACCGTTACTTCTGGCGTGCCGCAGGGATCTGTTTTGGGGCCTTTGTTATTTTTGATTTATATCAATGATATTGTGCAGGGTCTTCAATGCAATGTCAGATTATATGCAGATGACTGCGTCATTTATAGGAACATAATAAACGAACACGATATTATTAGTCTCCAAATCGATTTAAACACAATTCAAACTTGGTGTTCCACATGGTGCATGTCTTTGAATGGTGCTAAATGTCAATTTATATCCTTTACCCGCAAACGTTTGCCTGTGAGATTGGAATATCATTTGGACGATATATCACTTGAACGGGTACAGCATTACAAATACCTTGGGGTTTATTTTTCAGAAAATCTGTCCTGGACTAGACACATTGAACATGTAACCTTAAAAGCTTCCCGAATGCTAAACCTCATTAGACGCAATTTTCACCAAGCCCCCAGGAGCGTTAAAGAACAACTTTACAATACGAATTTCGTCCAATACTTGAGTACGCTTGCGCTGCGTGGGATCCTGACACCTTCTGTCTTGTGAATAAACTTGAACGTATCCAGAATCGCGCAGCCAGGTTTGTCTCTGGTAATTACAACTTTAAAAGCAGCATTTCATTAGTCAAAGACAACCTTGGCTGGAAACCCCTAGCCCAACGCCGCCTAGCAACGAAATTGGAACTTTTCTACAGAATTTACTCTGATCTCACAGGTATTAACAAAAGCTTGTATATTTTTCCCCCTCACTTCATCTCTACGCGCTGTGATCATGACTGTAAGGTACTTGAAACGCGATGTCGCACTAATGTATTTCAATATTCATTCTTTCCGCACACCTCCATGCATTGGAACAGACTTCCTAAGGGTATAGCTGATTGTAAAACATTATCCCAGTTCCAATCGTTTTTACATTCAAATTTCCCGTGAGCTATAAACTAGCTGCCCCTTGCCTTTGCGGTTTTTTTTCTTTTTCTTCTCTTGGAGAGATTGTGCCTGAATTGTGTGTTGCCACTTTTCCTTACTGCATATACCGCTTTGTTATTAGCTCATTTTATGATCTTTGTATTTGTGTAACCACAGATTTCTGTATGATGATTTTCTTCTCGGGTTACCCCCCCTGCAATAATGCCCTCGTGGCGCTGCAGGTACTTGTATAAATAAATATAAATAAAATTTATGTTCGTCATGCAGTCATATTGATGCATTCCAATTTTCCTACACATCCCACTAACGAAACGGCCAAGAGAGCACCAAGACCTTGGCATGTAAATGATGTCGCTCATGACATGCATACCATGATTTTCATGTTATGACCTGTCATTTAGGTTCATGATACAGTCATCTTGTGGCATCCCAATTTTCGTATACATCCCGTTAACAAAACGCATGGCATGTAAATCATGTTGCCCATGACATGCATATAATCATTTTCATGTTGTGACCTGTCAGTCATTTTCGTAATGAGTCATGTTCGCTATGCAGTCAGGTTGTGGCATACCAATTTTCGTATACATCCCATTAACGAAACGGCCAGGAGAGCACCAAGACCGTCGCATGTAAATCATGTCACTCATGACATGCATGTCATGATTTTCGTGTTATGACATGTCATTTATCTTTGTTTACGCAGTCATGTTGTGGCATGCCAATTTGCGTATATATCCCATTAACGAAACGCGTGGCATGTAAATCATGTCATTCATGACATGCATATCATGATTTTCATGTTATGACCTGTCATTTATGTTCGCCATGCAGTCATATTGTGGCATACCAATTTTCGTATACATCCCATTAACGAGAAGACTAGGAGAGCACCAAGACTGTGACATGTAAATCATGCCGCTCATGACACGCATGTCATGATTTTCATGTTATGACCTGCCATTTATGTTCGTCAGCCAGTCATGTTGTGCCATACCAATTTGCGCATACATCCCATTAGCGAAACGGCCAGGAGAGCACAAAGACTGTGGCATGTAAATCATGCCACTCATGACATGCTTATCATGATTTTCATGTTATGACCTGCCATTTATGCTCGCCATGCAGTCATGTTGTGCCATACCAATTTTCGCATACATCCCATTAGCGAAACGGCCAGAAGAGCACTAAGACTGTGGCATGTAAATCATGCCACTCATGACATGCATATCACGATTTTCATGTTATGACCTGCCATTTATGTTCGCCATGCAGTCATGTTGTGCCATACCAATTTTCGCATACATCCCATTAGCGAAACGGCCAGGAGAGCACTAAGACTGTGGCATGTAAATCATGCCACTCATGACATGCATATCACGATTTTCATGTTATGACCTGCCATTTATGTTCGCCATGAAGTCATGTTGTGCCATACCAATTTTTACATACATCCCATTAGCGAAGCGGCCAGGAGAGCACTAAGACCGTGGCATGTAAATCATGCCACTCATGACATGCATGTCATGATTTTCATGTTATAACCTGCCCTTTATGTTCGTCAGCCAGTCATGTTGTGCCATACCAATTTTCGCATACATCCCATTAGCGAAGCGACCAGGAGAGCACTAAGACTGTGGCATGTAAATCATGCCACTCATGACATGCATGTCATGATTTTCATGTTATGACCTGCCATTTATGTTCGTCAGCCAGTCATGTTGTGCCATACCAATTTTCGCATACATCCCATTAGCGAAGCGGCCAGGAGAGCACTAAGACCGTGGCATGTAAATCATGCCACTCATGACATTCTTATCATGATTTTCATGTTATGACCTGCCATTTATGTTCGCCATGCAGTCATGTTGTGCCATACCAATTTTCGCATACATCCCATTAGCGAAGCGACCAGGAGAGCACTAAGACTGTGGCATGCAAATCATGCCACTCATGACATGCATATCACGATTTTCGTGTTATGACCTGCCATTTATGTTCGCCATGAAGTCATGTTGTGCCATACCAATTTTCGCATACATCCCATTAGCGAAGCGGCCAGGAGAGCACTAAGAGCGTGACATGTAAATCATGTCGCTCATGACATGCATATCATGATTTTCATGTTATGACCTGTCATTTATGTTCGTCATGTAGTCATGATGTGGCATACCAATTTTCGTAAACATCCGATTAGCGAAACGGCCAGGAGAGCACAAAATCGTAGGCGGCTAGATAGATAGATAGATAGATAGATAGATAGATAGATAGATAGATAGATAGATAGATAGATAGATAGATAGATAGATAGATAGATAGATAGATAGATAGATACGCTCAAACTCGCCGAAGTTCGCTAAGAAATGCTTCGCATTTAAAATACCCCACGCTGTGGTTAGACGAAACAATGGCATAAAACTGACCGCTTTAGTCTTATATTCAAGCCTGGCCCATCTTGTCCTGCAGTGGAAGTTTAGCGGCTAGGCGTTGGATTGAGAAGCTGGAGGTCGCAGGATCGTATCCCGGCCACAGCAACCGCATTTAATGCCAGCGAGATGCAAAAAAAAAAGAAAAATAAAGAAAGGACACCCGGTGTACTTAGATTTAGGCGCACGTTAAAGAACCTCAGGTGGTCAAAATTACTCCGGAGCCCCTCCACAAGGGGACGTGCTTTATGACATGCTCTTTCGGCAGGCGAAACCGAATCAACTATATTATTATTGCCTATTTTATTGATTTGAATTTTCCTTTCCATTCTGCGACAACACATTCCTGTTTTAAACTTTCTTTCACACTACCTGCATCACATGAACTAAATGTTGTCAAGACAAAAAAAAAGTTCAACACGTATTTGAATGAATGAATAAACTTTGTTTCCTTATTCCAAAGGGGGAGGGAGGAAGGTGACGTCAGTCTAATGACTACATAAAATCGATAAATTAAACTTACAGTTACGCCTCTAGTTACACAAGAAGGCGAAAGCCGTGCTGCGCATGGGTAACACATCAACTTTAGACTCCCTTAAGACACAGGGGCGCAGCTCCGATGAAGTGCGCACGAGAGACACATGGGCATCCTAATGAACATCCCATGTAGGGACACTTCATGCAACACACTGAAGTGCAGCATTTTGGAGGTCAAATGATGTCCAACGTTGAACAGCGATGCAACGTCGTTCGGCATCGCGTCAGCGTCGGTTGCGTTTCTGTGCTGTCGCGGCGGAGGAGCAGGCGGCGGCTGCTCCTCCGCCCGTGTGGCGCACTTGCGCAGAACGCGCGCATGCGCTTTTCTGCGCGCTGGCACTCGTTCCTAGTTTGGTGCAATGCCGGGGTGGAAGGGTCATGCTCCAGCCACACGTACACTTTGCGCCCTCTGCAATCCCATCCGAGGGGGCACTCTGGTGGTCACGGGGCTTGAGTGCGGACCCAGGAGACGCTAGCTCAAACGCGGTGGCGGCGGTCGCATTTTCGATGGAGGCTAAAATCTCAGAGCCCCGGGTACTGTGCTTTGGTGAGAACACGTGAAACAAACACGGGTGATCAAAATTTCCGGAGCCTTCCACTACGGCTTTTCTCTCCTTTCCATTGTTTGATTCCCTTTCCCCAACACCGTAGACGTTGAGTTGTGCTCCTCAGAAGGGACTGCAGAAAAAAAAAGACCTTTCCGCAACCGAACAGCTTCATCTCCGAAGATGTTTCGCTAGCTTCTGGCGCTCCTTGGCGGTGCAGTATTTCTTGCACAAATTTTTGTAGCGTTCGAGCCGACTCCAAGGCCGTTCAAGGACCCTTCCCGGTGATACAAGCGGAGCTTTCGTTTTAGAAATGAACATGAGACTTGTAGCGACGATTCCGGAGAATCCGTTTCCTTGCAATGCTAACAAGTCGTGATACGAAATAAATTATTCCGCAGGTTTTGCCGATGCTTCATGGCCTGTTTGGTGTCTGCCGGAGCGTGCATACTGGGAAGGTCTACGGACAAATCTGGAATTTTGAAAAAAAGAGTCGCAGGCATTTAAGTCCTCGAGCTCAAGAGTCGATGCCTCATAGCAGGCGCAGACTCGCGTTTAGCGATGCGTTTCTTCAGCAAAGGTCGCGAATCGTTCTCCACCTTCGCGAAGAAAAAGCAAGTAAACAAAAGAACACGCGGAGCAGAAATTTATACTTCGCACCAAAAAGCAGGACATTCGGCAGCGAGTTTTCCTTGTTTTTCTCTCGTTTAACATTTTGTTGGTTTGCTTTCGGGACCTCACACCCCCGAAAACGCGGACGCGGAAAGTCGGCTAGCGTGTTGCGCTCAGTGACCCGTCGCATTGACCTTATAAACTTTTTTCACTTACACTGCCAAAGAGAAAGCTTCACCACGAGGCGCGAAGTACGTGGGTGCTGTCCCTGGTGGTGAAAGCGAGAGACGACGCGTTCGAAACACTAGCTCTCGCGGAGTGATTGAAGTTTTCTAAAGCTTCATCAAGATAGCATGGCTTCCTAAGCTATTGCGCCATTTTATGCTTCAGCATGAATATATTTTGAGAACGACAATGAATTAGCGCACTTTGCGTACACGAATGGCTGTGAAGTCTTGTATGCAGGCTGTGAATGCCACATGGAGACACACAAACTGAAGAAAAATCCGTGTTACGAAACCGCGCTGCAGCCTTCACCTTCACATGCAGATCAGAGCAAACCGAAGCGAAAACATCTCCTTTGCCTGGATAGCGTCAGAAGTTGTCACAGCCAAATCGTTATGCTATGAATAGAGTATATGTAGATGCACTCCGGTTTGTTTCAGTTTTTCTTTTTGTTCATTTTTCATTTTCAAGACCTCTCAGAGTTTATGCTTGCGTTTCAGTTTCAAGTACATCTTTCACGCTGTACAGTCTATCATAACAGCTTTGAAAGTGTGTAGCTGGTTGAGAGATCGGCATTACATCGGCATTCCTTAAGGCAACATCATGTTTGCTGTCGCATAATGTGGTTACACGATCGCGTACTAATTGCGTACCACATCGCATTCAGCAAACCTTCGCACGCGGTCGCACCCATAGGTCTTCTGATAGTTCACAGTATGTTCGTTTGCTCGTTCAAGAGATGAGAAAACCGTGGTCACATGGCATCCACAAACGTTATTCTTTTTTTCAGGCCATAGAGCAGGGTAGATATGGTGCGAAACATAGACTGCCCTTCCTTTTTAACTCTCTTGCTTTTGCTTTACATGTTATCTTCAGTTGCACTTTCTCCTGAGGAATGCAGCGCAAGGTCATGTCCACTCCGCTGCTGTGCTCATGTTCCCACTCTCTCCCTCAGGCTAATGTACTTCTTCATATCCGTATCTCTCCTCCCCCCCGCCCCCTCTCCACTCTTATCTTGGACTAAACTAATCTGCATTCCCGCGAGAGAGTTCGCAACAACTTACACGGCACTGAATACAGTCGCTCTTCCCCGTGATCTTTTAATTCCAGAAAGCGGATTCGCGCACACAGGTAACGTTGAGGTCACACGTGTGCCGTCTCCTGACGGTGCAGGGCGTCCCACCACTCAGCAAACATGGGACCGCAGATTCGAAGAGAATCTCACCATAACCCCCTCGCCCTTCCTAACCCCTATGGATGCGTGTCTTAACATCAAGTGAGGCATACACTCCTACAGGGGTTCGCGCTATAGATAACTAGCCGCGCATGGACTAACGTGAATATGCGCGCCAAAGCTTCACCTTATATCTCGCGCAACTCGTAATTATGTCCCTCTATGACGCCCAACAACCTACAGTCGTTGTGGTGAATTGGCGATATTTTTTATTGCTCTATCTGCTTAATATTTCTGTGACTGCTCCTGGTTGATTATTAAATAGCAAGCAACAATATGTGTGGAGGTCGTGTACCGCCGTGAAACAGGTAAACGATAACCAAGCGTGAAGTCCCCTCTATATTTCGACAACACCAAGGCTTCAGTTATTTCGGCATTCTCAATTTGCCTGTACCTACCTTAAATGCCGGCTCCAACAAAACTACAGCGTATTAGGAAAAGGCACTGCAGCTCTTTAAGGCTCTCTTCTATGCAAGTCCGCTGAAAGAACCCGGCTGTCTGCCTTTCCCGTGCATCCACTATGGGGATGCCTAATTTAACGTGGTCACAGCCCGTTCTTATAATTTCGCCTAAAGGGACGAAATGAAACGTTAGGTTTGGCTAGATAGACTTTTACCTGTGTCGCAGTATATCACCGCTTTCTGCTCGCCAATAAACAACCTTTTTACGTTGAAAACTGCCGCCGAAAATATGTGCTGTCGCCTGTCAATTTGAATCACCCGCGTCGAAAAAGGGACTTGACGATGATGATCCCGGCTGCCGACACTACCGCGCAGTGAGCTCCACGATAGTAGTATGTTACAACAGCTGTAGCTATTGCCCATTTATTTATTCTCAAAGTTCATCTAATTATTTCTTTTTTTTCATTTGTAACCTGGAACAGTAGTTCAATATTCAAAGGAGGTGAACTGACATAATTTCAAAAGGTTACCAACAGAGCTGTACTAAGTGCGCCGCTTCAATATTTAGTTTTCGTGGTTTTGTTGCTTACAACCGCTCTTTTCTAGCCAGGAGTGGCGAATTCGTTATCACACATACCTAATCTCTCAATCTCGCCCAACTTATTAATACTTATAGTGTCCCTTTTTATAACATATCTGTGCAGATATCGCGCAAGAAACGATGGGCCGGATACACAAATACAAATCGACAGCACTGCGCGAGAGATAATTCTGCACTATAGAAGCGCATTCGCCAATGCAGCTATATTATTATCAGTAAAGTTCATCTTTTCGTATTAATGTTTTCTCAGGCCTGCTTGCTCCATCTTGAATTTTTTTTTACATTTATTGTAAATATTGTGAGCGCAACAAACGGTCAGACTTTTCTTCATCTGTACACATCATCATTACTTGTACATCTTCCTCATCTGTACATATCATCATCAGCTTCCCGGTTCGTTTTTGCCCGCTGTAGCTCGCGCTCGGCTGAAATAAAGCGGTACCTCACGAGTGGTGGAGGTGATAAAAAGTAAATGAGAAATTGTCTAACATTGAAGGGGCCAGTCTTGACTAGAACACCAAACTTAGAGCCCAAGCAGGAAGTTGCCGAGACCAAGACCTGAGATATTTCGAAATGGTGTGCGATAAAAATGTTATGAACTTCAGACACACAGGCAAGATCGTATAGCGAACCGTTTCGAAGAACGTTCCGTGATACACTGCTTGTGCAATTAACTTTACAGAAATACAACGGTAGTATTGCAACTCCTGTTTTTTTCTACGACGGCAATAATTAAAACAAGCTGAATGATGTTAAAGAAGCATTCTTTGCCACAGTAACGAGTGTATAGAAGTCGGGATTGATCTGACCAAGTCGTATTATTTGCTTTTTCTTCCTACATCCCTCCTCACTAACTTGGTAATCGATTGCAGTGTCATAATACAACATAAGGGCCACCAGAGGTACAAAAATTGTCGCATCAGTACGCGCAGAAACAACATCTTGCTCGATCAGTTTCAAGCATCATTCTTAATATCTCCTTCTAATTTTATCTTAGTTCGCGTTGAGAGGCAAGAAATATTTTCTCTGAAACGCTGTGATCTTCAGACATAAAGCTGAGGCGTGTGCTCAAAACAAAGGCCGTCATTTCCAGTCTGCTCAGCCGCTTTTTACCCAACAATCTATCGCTACACAAAGGCCGCGGAAAGCACTATGGTTACCCATTATTACGCTTTTTTCATTTGCTAAAGATGAGAAACATCTGCTTAGTGACGCATCGCAACTGTTCTTCAGGTTTTTAACGGCGTTACATTTTGATCATCACACCCACACACTCAGTAAGTGTCAATCTAACTACGTCCTAAAGTTGGCGATTCGCAGGCAAACCGTAGCAGCGTAGAGTGAATATTTGAAATCCCTACGTTGGTTGCGTTGGCGTCCTAAACGCTTTCCTGCCCGGGAAAAATAGATAAAAACGACTTGAAAACTCATAATACGAGTTCGCCTCATTCTATTAATGACTTTCTCTCGATCATCATATTTCTGATCTTTCTAAACTATATATAATTCTTAATTGGTGTAGAAAGATAGCTCTGGGCTAGTCGGCGTAAGATAGTCAAGATTCAAGACAGCGTAAAAGACGGAAAAACGGCGCCTGCGTGAGCGTTTTTCTTCAACTGGCCTTTCATCTTCCGCTCTAAGTACCAAGTTTTATCGCATTCTTCAGCAATAAGTGCGGGCTCGACTATGTCGGCTGTATTATCAATAGGCGAACAATGCACACACGGAAACCGTGTTATCATCACACTCTCAAAGTATGTTTTAGTTCGTTATTGATTGACGTAAGTGGTAAAGATTAACATTCAATCACCTATGACGCACACCCGCATACTCCGAGCCGCACGTGATCGTGTCATCGCTAATCGCGACGGGCACGACAAGTATGCCACATTAGTGATGTCGAGATCCATCATTTGTGTTCTTCATACGTTCACACATTACCAGCCCTATTTCGGCGCATACCGAGCGAACGAGACGACCTGGAGAGCGGCGAGACGTAGGCGGCTGGATAGATAGATAGATAGATAGATAGATAGATAGATAGATAGATAGATAGATAGATAGATAGATAGATAGATAGATAGATAGATAGATAGATAGATAGATGACTACGTCGCTTGAAGCAGGAAGTAGCATTGGATGATATCATGATCGAGGAAAGATCATCTCTTATGCTTCGTTTGTTCATATGAATTCAACAAGTAGAGAAAATGTGTGCACATCTCAAAGAGCAACGAGAAAATTCATGCGGCGTATTCGGTGTCCGTACTGTTTTCATTTGTAGAAAGAAGAGCGGGCTCTTTCCGGCTGTGTTTGAAACCCAACTGCGAATTCCTTGGTGCGTGCAACGCAGTAATATTTGGCTAACACGTGCGCAGAAGCCTCCACGACTGATCGGCACCGTTTTACGACTATGTTCAAAAAGTGCTGCAGGGCGCCCTCAAATCACACTTTTACAATGTACAGCTATAGAGGCAAGACGCTTACATGACATAATGAGCTTTCATGAGAAAGTGCACGCGTCGTCAATGGCACGTGCGAGAACTTGCACGTCTTTAATGCATCACCGAATGCGCAACAGGCTTTTGTTCCACGTAAGCCCACGTGTGGTGCGGGCACGCATATCCCAGGCTGGGGCATGTGGTCATATGACTCACGTGACGGCGTACCATGCACATCATCTCTTCCCAAGCTCACTCTTACGTGAAGATTTGGCCCTCATATGCTCTATTATATGCACTTCTGTACAATTTTATACAGGTAAACGTGGGTTATCGCTTCACTCTCGCGGCTCGCCGTATGCTTTAAAGTCGCCGCTCAATGAGTTATCTAAGGCTTTCTCGCCTTAACATTCACTTGCGTCTGCCGGCCTTGGCTGTAACATGTGGTCGCGCTGCCAAACCGTAGCGCACACATGATTGCGGCAGGGGTATAGCTACTGATGTATGGCATTGCACATAACTGTTTTGTTGCCTCAAGCACGTTGATAGGGTGATAACGGTTAAGTCATACGTAGGGCACTAAAGCAAAAAAGTCGTCAGAGTCCAGCACATTGTGCACACATTGGAGCTATCGCACAGAACTTTGCATTTCCTTGGGTCTTTTGCAGCCCTGCCATGGTGGTCTAGTAGCTATATGGCACTCGGCTGCTGATCCGAAGGTCGCGGGATCGACTCCCAGCCGCGGCTGCTGTGTTTAGATGGAGGCGAAGTGCTGAGGCCCGTGTACTGCGCGATATCAGTGCACGTCATAGAACCGTATAGCAGGTCGAAATTTCCGGAGTCCTCCACTACGGCGTTTCTCATAATCATATCGTGGTTTTCCAATGTATAAACCCTAGATACTGTTATTAATCGAGTGTTCTATAACAAATCCGTTGCTAAAAACACTGCACTGTTTGTGATTGTTTCATGTTATGGGCAATTCCTTCGATTTCCTTCTTTCTTTCTTTTTTTGTGTCTATCGATTTCGGTGAAAATTTTAATATATGTTCCCATCGGTAATGTAATAAGATACGCCGGCAGGTTCTTGCACGTCATGCGGCTTTCCTGCAAATTAAATTTTAAAATTTTTAGCGGATTACCACGCGGGCCCACCTGTATTTTTCACGTCGTTACCTTCAGCGCTGCCTACCCGAGCGAGGCGGGCGGTGAAAAGCAAAAATACTGCAGCGCTTAGATCTTCGCTGTCAAATTCAGAAAACTGGCATAGCTCAATGTGTTGTCGGATTACCTCCCTCCTTTTCCTGTCACCAGCTCCATGTTTATGATAGCGGTTAGGCTGTGACGATGTCGCATATGGTGCATGAAGCGTATGTCCATATCGGTTTCGGTGTGGAACACATCGTTCAATGGGTAATTTAGGTTGATTGGCGACTTTCTGAGCAAACTGAACCACCTTGGCTGCTACAGGAGTGTCGGTACCATTGGAAAACAGCGATATCAGAATGCGGTGAAAAAGACCGCCGGAGTTCCCGTTTGAACGTGCCTGTGTCTACTTGAACTTCGTAACACCGCTTTATAAGTAGGATTTTACGCTTTTTTATTAGCTCTAATTAGAGCCCTAGCCAATGCAACGACGTAATGTTCGCTGTATTTTAACGGGCTGGTAAAACTACGAATATTACTCCACTGCGCAGTTACATTTAAAAATGCTTCGTCTGAGGTCTAATCATTGACTATTTAATGTTGGGATTTTTTTTTTCAGATATGAAACTCAGCGTCACGTCTTCGTTGCTTGTCTTTATTTGCTCGGTGGAAGCAAGTAACGAGTATTGCTTGTTTCTTCTATTTCCTCGTTTCTTTATTTCCTATTGTGGGAACGTGTCTTATTAACAAGGGCTGTTACATGGGGAAAGCATTGACATTCGCTAAATAACTTTAAAGCTTTACGTCTGAACCATTCTCGGGCATAATTATAAGAAGAGGTGCATGGTCATTGCTTTACGCGAGTGATAGAGACGAGTACAAAATGTTGGTGGTGAGATGAACCAGACGGGGCTTCACCATCCAGAACCGCAATGAGTCTACGAATACGGAGGGGTTTTCTAACCCATAGTAATTAAATGCAATGGCGCGAACGCTTGCATTTTCGATTTCTGACGCACACTGGTCATTTATAAAGTTAGGTCATTGTTGTACTGCAGTTTATGCTCTTGTTTATATTGTTCGCTGATCCCCAGGTGTACTGTGTGACACTGTGTGCCTCCGTGTTCATATTCGCGTGTGTGCCTAAGGTCTGCTTGCCGGCATGCGCATTTTTGTTCCTCCTTTATGATGCCCCCTGGCTGTTCAATAACAGCCAGGGGGCATCATAAAGCAGGAACAAAAATGCGCATGCTGACAAGCAGGAACAATAATCGCTGACAACTCACAACGCCTCCGGAGAAAGATTGTGTTGCAAGGGACCCACTAACATCTATAGGGTTGGGGAATATCAAGCCTCTGAGAGCGCAGGTGGGCTGGATCATCTTAAGAAATCGCAGGCCGTCGTCTCACCCCGATCCATACCTATACCTGCCGCCACGCCCCCATCCATAACTACCTGCAGCCCTACCTGGCTTGATATGAGAACAACCACCATCATCATTGTTTTCGTTTGCCTCATTGCACTAAGCGTGTCCACGCAAAGAAGCTCAACGCAAGTTTGATCCTTGTAGCCCGCAGTCACGTTAACTGGGCTTCCGTCACCGGCTTGCGAGATCCCCGACCAACCGGTGCAACAGCAGGACCGCATACAGTACCGCCGAAGCGTGAACCCATCTTCCAATACTACTGACTGCCACGCCGGCTTTATCCGCAGCCTAACCACAGGCTGACAAAAGGAGACGGTACCGAATTCCGAGTAGTCCAGCGCAACACTGCACCAACGGAATCCCCAATACGTATGATCTGCCCGACACTACACGTATACACCTGCCCTATCTACGACGTGCCCGGCATCCTGCATCAACCATTCGAGTGCCCGTGGATCCACCAAAACGCCAACACAGTTGAAGCTCGTTATAGCGAACACCGAAATAGAGAAATATCGTGCATTACGAACAAAGTAAGAAACTTGGTTTGTCAGGTTTCAGTGACATTTCTTCAGACAGGGACTTGGATTTTCTGTCAGCTAAGGGTGAACTTCACTCGCGTTTTTATCGCCCTTGATGAGTCTAACATCACCTGCTTGGCATGAGGTTATACTGGCGTGTAAATAGGTACAAATAAATGCCATTTCGTTGATTTGCAGAATTGTCTGCTCTGCTGCTTGCTTTTTGGGCGTAGACGCTCGACAAGTTCTCAACACCCCAGAACTGTAGCGGCAAGTGCTGGCGACCATTTAGCCATTTCTATCGCTTGTTTTTGCAAGCCTGATAACACGCTTGCTTTGTTAGAAATTGGTTGTATGCTGCACTTTATACAAGCGATGAATATTTTCTGGTGTAAGCAGAATTCTTTATTAGCTCTATCAGCAATATTTTGGTGATTAGCATCACTTGATTACTTCATCCACCGTAGAGAGATTTCGAATCTGCAGTAGGTAATAAGTAAAATGCCTTCTGCATATATGTTGCCATAATATTTTGCTACGGCTTCCACGTGAAAGAGCCTTCTTTTTCTGACTCATAATAGCTACTTGGGTTGTATGATATTCCAGTTTGCCCGAAAGGCCAGTTGCTAAAGACATGTCCACCGGACGGAACGCTAGAGGAGAATATGTGCCCTGGCTCTATCTTCATACACTGCGTAAGGGACAATCCTACGTGCCTGTGTCCACCAGGTACCTGGCGACTCCTAAACCAGCACTGCGGTCCCAAGAAGGATTGTGAACGGCCGTATTGATCGTATCACATTTGAATGCGAATAAAAAGGAAAGCATACACTATAGGCTAAGGCAGGGTTACGAGATGATTTGAATCCTATTTCGCTGCTGACTTCGCTTACGTTTCTAGTTCAGTGAGACGTAGGTGCTTCTCAGTGACTGGCGAGTGGCGTGCACACGGAGCTGTATATGAGTAGAAACGCGCATCATATGGCTACAAGCGAAGGCATGGTGCCGTATCATATGCAGTTGAGTCTTAGTGGGGTGTATTGTTGCAGAAATAGTTACGCATTAATGCATGCGTCAGCAGCTGCCTATGTTTAGCATCATGTACGAAGAACGAAGCTCCTGCTTCATGCCGTCGCCTTGAGGCGTCGTGCTTGACACACTCTCCAAGTCCACAACAGCGTCATTGCGGGAAGTGGCTATATATGGCGAATACTCTATGGCAACAGCTACATAGCAAGCTTCATTATGGAAACATCTAGGAAAACAACACCTATATGGTGAAGAAGAAACATTTGACCTCTAATGCCGCGAACTCTTGGTCACTTGAGTTCCAATTACATCTTAACCTCAACAAATAAGCGAAAGCTCACTGAAATATGAAGTTACCGCGAGGACGGCTTGTATGCTCGAAGTTTTGACGTGTGCGCTTTAATGTACAAGAAAGATGATAACTTACGGCGTTGCCTCGCAGATTTGGCAAGTACTCATGAGCAAAGATACGCGAGCAGTAAATTTATAGACCAAGTAAGATTGTGCCAGAAGTGAATAAAATGGCATTCCTGAGACTTTTTCAACATTCTGGAAGTATTCAAGAGCAAGTCGTCAGTAGCAATTTTGGTCAGACTAAGCATTAGTGAGTCCGTTTGCGTAGGATATTGTTGAGCATGACTCAGAGTTAGTATGCCTGGCTATAACTAGGATGAGTCTAACTATTATTGAATTTGGCCGGGTTGAATTTTAGAGAGCCTGGATCCAGGTATAGCCCCTCTGAGACGAATTATGGCGAGCTTGTAGCCGAGTGACTCCTGATGATTTGAAGACTGGTGACCCTCAGTACGACTGAGCCTGACTGACAGCAGTTTAGGTGAGACAAAACATTAGTGAGTACCTTTGAGTAGGATGTTGTTGAGTGTGACTCAGAGTGAGCATAGCTGACCAGAACTGGGGCGAGTCTGAGGATGAATGAATTTGGCCGCGCTGAATTCTGTCGAGTCGGGGTCCAATTGCAGCCCCGCTGAGTCGAATATTGGTGAGCCTTTAGTCGAGTGAGCCCGGATGAGTTGAAGATTGGTGACCCAGCAGACGAGTGAGCCTGAAGGAGACAAATTTTGGTCACACTAAGCATTAGTGAGGCCGTTCGAGTAGAACTTTGCTGAGTATGACTCACAGTGAGCATGGCTGACTATAACTGGGATGAGTTTGACTATGAACGAATTCGGCCGGGTCGAATTCTAGCGAGTCTGGGTTCGAATGTGCCTCGGCTGAGTCGAATTATGGTGAGCTTGCGGCCGAGTGAGCCCGGATGAATTGAAGACTGGTGACCCTGAGTACGAGTGAGCCCGACTGAGAGCAATTTTGGTGAGAAACTAAGAACTATTGAGTCCACCTGAGTAGAATTTTGGTGAATATGGCTCGACGTGACCACATCTGACAAGAGCTACAGTGAGTCTGATTCCTACTAAATTTGGCTGAGTCGAATCCTAGTTAGTCCGAGTCCGAGTGTGCCCCACTGAGTTAAATTTTCGTGAGCGTGTCTCTGAAGTGAGCCCGGTTGAGTATACTACTGTTCACCCTGAGTACGATTGAGCCCTGGTGAGTAGAAAGCCTTTTGCCATAATCATTTCTCGCAGTGAAAGCGACACGTTCGCACAACATCGAGGAAACACCGAGAAAATGCGCTCCGTGTACCGTTCCATGAGATGCATCTCTAAAGCGGGCGACCGCTTCGGCGACAGAGAAAAAACGCGGTAGTTGCCAAATTCTCGGGCTAGAAGCATACGCGATCGCGTGAAAGCTGCCGCCTTCAGCGAGGAAGGGAGAGAGAGAGCGTGCGCGCAGTCGCCACGCGTGCCGTGTAGGTCTTTGCCGATCAAGCAGGCGAGCACTTGAAGGGACCGTTCCGTGTTCGGGCGCGACGTGTTCCGTGCACAGTCGACGACGCGCTGTACGCCCACTGCGCGACGGCGGCGTGCGTCGCCACAATGCGCCGTCAAGCACGCCGTTGAAGACGGTCAAGAGAGGAGGCCACCGCCTCCTTTCGCGCAACGTGTCTCTTGTTAGGTGCAGTGTGGTCAGCGTGGGCGGCCGTGACCGTGACCACTAGGAAGGACGAATGCAGGGCTTGGCATTCCGTTGAGACATGTGTCTTATGGAATCTGGATTGACAAACATGGGTGGATCACTGGGCTGGACTTATGTATCCAGAGCGTGGTTGCGTTTTTAGTCCATAGATTACAACAGTCATAGGATAGAGACGTACAGGACCTAGGGCTCATTACATGTGCGCGCAGCGATGGAAATGTGGAACTCTGATTTAGAATTCTTACTTTGCAAATGAACTTCGTCTTAGTCTTTGAGGTAGCGCAACCATAGCTGCTTGAAGTGTTCCTTAATCAGTGGCTTACATTCTTTGTTACGTAATAGCCTCGGTGAGCGAAACTGTCTGCTTTAGCGAGCCGGTGACATTAAACTCTGCTCTTATAGTTGAAACCTGATGAGAACTTCTGATCGTATATGTTCAGAAACTTACCACGTCCACACTGTACCCCGATTCAGAAGAGTTTGTGGTTTTGCTGGTTCCCGTCAGGGACATGGAGGGAAACGTTCGCATTGAAGATGTGGTGCGACTTGTCCAACAAACGTCGCCTACAATGTAACCCTCCGCTACGATTGGAAAAGAACAGCTTCCCAGCTCGGCAACAAAGAAGGCATTCCATTGCTGCATCAAGAGGCACATGAGAGTTACGCCACCTAAGGCCACACAATGCCAACGCGCGCAATATTGCCGGACCGGAACAATATGACCTAACGTTGCGCAGATACCCTGAGTCGTTGCACCGATGAAGAGTGTAACCGACCACCCGCAAGTCTATCGCTCGAGCGCACGCTGACCGAACGATACCGGCATTTGATTCAGCTCGGCTTTCTCGGTTTCAGGCTGGGCGGCGTTCTTCCCAACCGACATCGCTGGCCGCGTGCTGCACCGAACATCGGCTGACGAGTAGGTCGGCAGCGAGGAGGCCAACCAGGCCAAGAGCGGTGTTCCCCTCGCTTTTACACTGCGAGGAGGGGGACGCTACTTAAAGGCGGACACGGCCAGTAGGACGCCTCATTTTCGGTGCTTCCCTTCACGGCCGGCCTTCCCCGGACGAACGCTTTGGTGTGCCATCACATGTGCCGTCGGCCGCGATAGTGACCCCAACCATTCCAGCGGCAGCAGGAGACCGTCAGCCAAGTCCGTGTGCGTTCTCGACCTGTGCGGTCCCGTTCGCAAAAAAATCACCGGGTGAAAGACCTCGCGTGGTTTGCTCGCGCCTCCCGCTTCGACTCCTCTTCGGGAAGCGTCGAGACCTCCCGCCGTCTTGTCAAGGTGAGGCGACCGCGTGGGATACGACACACCGGGCCTGCGTGCACCCCTCCCCTTCTAATTTTACCCCCCCCCCCCCCCGTTTTTTAATATACTAATGATGACCCGTTAGAAACAGGTGTTGATGGTTCTTACAGAGACAACCCTGTTGTTTTATTTCGACGCTTGTGCGGTGTGCCTGGCGAATATCCGTGGCAAGTGTGTGTTCAGTGGACTACCATTTACCGTTCGGGGCAGGCCTTGGGTGTCCCAGTGTTCTTCCGTGTACTGTACTGCTTCCCTGGCTTCGGCAGGGTCAGAGCATGAGTAAGGGCCTTGACCTCGACTTCTGTCGAAGGCTTGCTGCGATATTATTGCAAATGCATTCTCTCTTTTTTTTACAGTGACGCTTGATCAGTTGCAACTGAGCGTTTGCTGCCAAGTGCAGGGTCCTTTGCTGTTTGGATTGTAGGGTCGCCTAGAGCTTAACTTGATAGCACACCATCATTAACTTCATCGCTAAACAGGGGGACATTGGTCTATGCCTGTCGTAAATACTTAGCAGTGAAAAAAATAAATAAATGAATGCTTTAGAAAAATTTCAATAACAGTAAAACTCGAATATTATAGGGGTGTTTCCCCTTAGAATGATGGATGACCGTATAATTATAATGACAAACGCGAGCCCTCTGAGCGCCGTCGCTCCCATTAATGCTCACTTGCTTACGTAAGCGAGCCGGCACTACAAAGTAAGACTCGAGGAATGCGACGGGCCAACTTGGCCTAAATACTTGTTCGCTTACGGTAAAGAACGATCCTTGGTTTAACTTGTATTTGTTATTTCTTCAGCTATACATCAAAGAAAACGCCACTTGATAAATTTGTAGTACATTGGGATGTCGTACGCAACATAATTTCATCCTTTCGGTCGTTGATTCGAGAAGCAAGTGTATATGGAAACCTGGTGTCGGCGATTGCACTTTGAGATGCCAACTTATAATGACGCAGATCAACCAGACTCGGTTTCGATTTGGCACCGTTCTATGGGGGGGGGGATGAGGAATCAAATGAAAGAAATAAGGAAAGGGGAGTTGCCACTGTCAAGGTGTGTCACACATGCCTGTCCATTACAGGGCTACAAGCGATCGCACAGCCCGGTTGAATGTGAAAGCTGCAGTAATGCCCTCATCGCGTTGCTAGCATGTGGTGTTAGCATGTGGTCCTTTAAGGCCTCTGGTCGAGTCTACTTAGAGCATAGTGAAGAACATAGCAAAGCCCAATATGCGTTGTAGCATTCTCAAGGCCTGGCCACAATGACAAGGCTGATCTCCTAGTCCCACCAATAAGCAGAAATCAATATTGACGCCATCCCATCATCTCCCTTTCTAATTTTTTTTGCTATAGTTGTGTTCAAACCGAAATAATCGTTTACTTGCTTCTTTCTCAAAATTCCGAGTGTCACCGAGATCAGGCTACCAAAATTTGAAGCATCGCTTCCGCAGAAACAGAGGTTGCGTGCCGGCGCATTCCTACTCTTTGACTGCTTATCAAGAACTGCAGTGCGCACCAAACGTACTACACCACGTTCTGCGCGTTGAAAAGAACCACATGACTTAAATGCTAATTTGGTTACACTGGCTATACGACGACTACATCGAAAAGTGACACGTTTTACAGAGGATTGATGACCCAACAACATAGAACGTTTCTCTGAAACCTCGATTTATCACAGGTGTCAGTACGTTGCTTGGGGAAGGAGAGCCTATGTAAATTTTCTTTAGGCAGAAAATTAGCCACGCATAATGGCTACCAAACTAACAGCTATCGATCTTACAACCTTTTCATACATGGCGAAGGCACTTCCAAAATTAAACACTGTAGAATGTACGGGCCTTCCAAAACTAATTTCGCACTTAACACTTGTGATGTATACGGCACTTACTGGAGAAGAATAGAACGCAACATAGCAGAGGCACTTCAATTTACCTGACCATTCTCGGCTACTCCGCTTTAATAAAGCACGAAGATCCCAGAATAAGATAGCAGTTCACTCCTCTCCGGTTCGCCTCATTTTAGTCGCACTTCGGTTGCTTCAGTTAGCCTGAAAATTTCATTCTATTGGAGTTTATGCGCCTCATTGCGCTTGGACAGTGTACCAACATTGCCTCGCTAAATATGCGCACTGTAATCTCACCGCGCGAGCTCCTCTCTTGTAAGATGCACGGTAACGCCCCTGTAATAGCGACCAGCGCCCTGTCATTTCTTCGCTCTGCAGGCCTCGCTCTAGCACAGCGAGCGGCGAAACCTCGAAGCTGGGCTGTGATGAATGGGCGAGGAGTGTCGCCAAACCACTTCTTAGCGCGAACAACGAGAGACCGTCGATTGAGCGATCGTTCCGAAAGTGAGCTCATCATGGGAATGAGGGCCTCGTCGCTGTGGGTTTTCGCCTGTCTTGTTCGGGAGTGCTTCAGTTACCCGTGGAATAAGAACGCAGAGAAAAAGCTTTGCCGCCTTAAAAAGGGATTAGAACTGACAGTACTTGAAGCAGTGCTGACATGCCCGATTATTCGTGCTTAATATGCAAGCTTTTGGCCGCAATGAACTGGTATTAGCATGTTTTATTGCGATGCAGATTTTGCCCTCTATGCATAATGCTTGGTTTCCATGTACGTGTGTGTTATATGTGTGCTGCGTGTGATACGCGTGTGTTATGGGCCTGTGCTGTCTATGAATTTGGCGATTGAGGATAGTCTTGAATTTGCTGAGGCGCTAAGCGGTTTCTTGAATTTTACATATGCATTCATTGTTGACACCTATATATTGAGAAAAGAAATTTGGACTTGATCATGCCGTGCTTCCCAGAGGGGAAAAAATGAATTCTTAGTGCGAAACGGAAAAGTGCCGCGTATGTACTTACATATCTGCTTTCTTCTTCTTTTCTTGACATATGAGCTACATTTTGCTTCTAAAATAACTCCTTTTGACAGAAATTCACGTTCATAACAGCAGTTTTCCAAAATTGTGCATCAAAGCGAACAAGTAACTTGACTGCGTGAAGTGGACATTCGCTATTCATACTGCTCTGCACTCGCTGTTTGCGTAAGGTCCCAGCCATGTGGTAGCAAGGTTCTTTTGTTACATCAAATAGATAAATGTTAGAATACATCCATAAAAAAACAAAAGGCTCTCAACAAGCTTACGCGATTTGGATAGTTGACTAATATGACTAAGATAGGTATTCTTTCCATTGTCATTTTTTGGGTTGTCTTTATAGGACTGAGAAAATTTTCAAATTTGGTAAATCTTAGTACAGTGTCGTCCAATTTGTTGTTTACCTCGATTTATAATTCTATGAAGTGAATCACACGTACTGTTTGTTTCTTTATTTAAGTGATCTTACGCTGTAGTGCGCCTGTGAACCTGGCGTATGTGTTTCCGTGTTTTTTTTTTTTTTCCTCTTATGACTTTTACGAGAGGCTTCATTTAAACGTGTCTATGCAGGAACGTTTATGCTTTGAGCTCTGATGAGCGACACGCGTTTTCTACGCATGAAGATCAGCGATGTAGGTTGTGCACGTTTACTGCACGCGATTATTCGTAGTGTGCTACAAGACTGTTAAAATCGCAGGACTTTCTTTCCTAAATTTTTGAAGTTCTTCGTATAATTTGCCTTGTCCTAGGGATATCTCTCATGTCATCTGAATGCACTAACCGGTACCACAATTAAGGGCTGTTTGAAAGCTTCTTAAATTTAGTACCGAAAGTGGAGTACTGGCTACAGCAAGTTGAATATCGGCGAACACAACATTCATCATAATGAGTTCTCGTTTTTCTATATTTAAGGTAACATAAAATGTTGTGTTCTGTAAGATATTAATAAAGACGTCATATTTTCATAAAAAGAAAGTGCGGTGTCCATCGAGACATTTGTCTTAACTGCGAGCAGGGATGCAATTCAGACGAACACAGCTTAAAAAACTATATGCCGAGTTGATCATAGGTAATGCAGTGGCGTCACAGTGCAGTGAGTACGAATGGTCATACTTTAAAGCATATCGCGTGTTCTTGTTTCCAGTTGGTGGCGTAACGCTGTCGCGAACTTCACTAAAACATTGCGCTACCAGCTCTAAACATTGCCCCGTTGCTTTGACGACCAATGCACATCGTCAGGCCACGACTTCATGATATGTCAGGTCATTCGGGAGCCGCGTTTATGAGCAAGATAGAAAACAAATTAGTGCGCTGTGTTCGAGCCATGATGAAATTTTTATCAGCCAGCCCCACACTCATCTTTTCCCCCTCAATACTGCCGCGCTTAGTAATGAAGAAGCTTCTCTTTACTGAAAAGGTACTCGATATGGCGGCCATTGTATGTTATTTACTGCCGCGAGAAAGGCGGCCACCAGGGTGGTTATAACGACTACTGTTCTATGAATGCTAAAGAGGTCCTTGAACTCCAATATCGATCTTGCCTATCATGTCCGACTCAGGAAAAGTGAGCACTAGCTCTTTGAAATGCTTCTTTATTTGCATGTGCTTCTTACTTAGAATAATTTCGAGAGCTTATTTTCAATTTACGCGTGTATCCTCTTTAAATCTTCAACTGTGATGTGACTGCGCTTGGATAATCATGTGTCGAGTGCGCCAGCTGTTTCATTAGGGTGAATTTGACACACATACAGTGGTGCTGATAGAAAAAGATTTATTATTATTATTATTATTATTATTATTATTATTATTATTATTATTATTATTATTATTATTATTATTATTATTATTAAAACTCCACCCACCAGGTATGAGCTCTCCGTTGGGAAGCCCTTGATCAGTCCGAAAGCTAGGCTTGGAGCAAATGCAGCACATGATGATGATGGTCGTGGAGTACTGACGAGGGAGCGCTGCCTAGAATATGCAGCCGTCGATTAGCTTAAACAGAGAAGAGATAGAATGCCTTAGCAGTTGTCTATCCCGTAGACCGGTACGTGTAAGCGTTTCACAGGTGGAGCTATCGTTTCTGAGCATGCGCAGATAAGCCGTGTGTCTTCTTTCTTTTTCGCCTCCGTGCTCTGCTTCAGTTGATGGTCGGCGTTCGTGTTGTTCAGTAGTAGTAGTAGTAGTAGTAGTAGTAGTAGTAGTAGTAGTAGTAGTAGTAGGAGGAGGAGGAGGAGGAGGAAGGAGTGGTCGAGGCGATGGTTTTGTAGTAGAGACTTCGGCGCGTAGCACTGCAAGTGCATCCACGAATGAGCTGCGCAACTTCTGCGCACCTGAAGCGAAAGGAACAGGAAGGTAACGAAGACTCTGGAAGAAGCAAAATAACAATACTAGAGCGGCAAAGCAAAGGAAAACGGCACGCAAAATCCCGTCCGCGCAAGCAAGAGTGTTGCCCCGGAAACTCACTCCGGTATGCGTTATCGCGTCGATCGCGTCGTGCTCAAGGGATACCACCTGCCTCTTCCATTCGCCTGTATGCGCGAACTCCTTTCAAGTGCAGATAAGACGCAACCGGTAGAGCCCCGGAAACAGCCTTTGCCGACAACCCGCTATACCTCCTTTCCCACCAAGACACACAGCGATCGCTTGTTACCGAAATGTCCGTTCAGTGCATTAGATGTCATATGAAAGCGAACGTCAACGGTTGAAAAAGCCCCTTTATTGAAATATTAATGCATTCTCAAACCAGGACACACCTAGCAAGGCTCACGCTTCGCGAATTGACAACTAATTCTAGGTCAGTATAGCAAATAAACAGAATTGCGCCGCGTGCTGTAGGTGCAGTATTATGATCATCTGACACGATCCTTACGATAACTCGACTAGACACTTTTAATGGACAGATGGCACATGACACTCCTATGTTTTCAACGAAACAACGTCGACGAGCGCCTATGATGATATATACACTATGATACATCATTACAGTAAGCGTCGCAGAAATCAAACGCCTGCATTTTGGTATAAAAACGCACAAATAAACACAGGTCTCCTATCATGTCTTGCGGCATTCCGTAAAATTCTCAAAAGCAAGTTATACACTGAGATCTTTAGGCTGCTGTGGCAATAATTTGCGGTAGATCTATTTACCTAGCTCTTGTGCTTTTGGTTTCAGACTTGACTCTGACGTCACTTATCGAGGTTTGTCCTTCTATGATTGATTGATTGATTGATGATTGATTGATTGATTTGTACGCGGTTTTACACCCCAAAACCACGATTATTATGAGAGACGTCGTAGTGGAGGGTTCTGAAAACTTCTGAAACCTGTGGTTCTTTAACGCGTCCAGTGTATCTGCATCACGAAATCGGATTTCAATGATGGAGACCTTGTCAGACCATTCATTGGCTCTTAACACAAGTCTGATAGGTAAGTTTTTTCAGTGTGCGTTGTTGCAAACGAGGTGATGAATCATGGTCCGGGAGTAGGGGGTCCAAATTATGAAAACGCTGCATAACATTAACTGCTCCTGCAGTCGTCCTTGCACACTGTGAACTACGTGGGTGTGAAAAAAATTTCACAGCATATCCACGGAGTGAACGATGATGAGTGGGCGAAGCTCCAGAGGTTCATCGTAGATCGTGCCGAGTTCCGAATTAATTTAGTTAACGCGCACGCTACAAATCCTTATGGTTCAACTACGCACAAGTGAAATCTCCAACCGGCACTTCATTGCAAGTCAAGATCCAGTGCCACACTATATATATATATATATATATATATACTATATATATATATATATATATATATATATATATGGGTGGCCGGTGAACGGTTCTCCAGCGCGAGCAGTCGGTATTTTTACGCGCGCCTTTCGCTCTCTCTGTCTCCCTCTCTCTCACAAAACAGCAGATGGAAGAGTGAGAAAGCTCGCGCGCCTCCCACGCGCGCCCTCCTAGTAGCGCGTTCCTAGTAGGTAACGCGCTACAACGGACGGGCAGACCCAAACCTTAAGGAGCTTCGCCCCTAAAAATTTGGTGCGTAAATTTGCGTGTGTACTCAAGACGAGGAGAAATCGCAATCGCATTTCTGAGTCAGCATGTGTTCTGTTTCCTAACATGTCAACGCAAAAGGTCGGGCAGTAGGGAGGAGCTACAATGCGCGTGTTCTGGAAGAGGGCTTGGTCAGCTTCTTTCTCAGCTGAAAGACTTGAAAACTTTTAAACACTGTCGATTAGCACATTACTTTCAATTCATCAATCTCGATGGTAGTTTCCAGTATACGTAAAGGTGCAACAAGTTCTGGGCGTATAGGAATACGTCGGCTGGGCAAGACACACTTAAAAAAAAGTAGAAGAAGAAAGAAAAGAAATAAAAAGCTGATTGAAGCGCTTGCTGCAGTCTTCTTTTTTTTCTCGTTGTATTTTTAAAGATATGTATTGCAGATTTTTAAAAGATCTGATTTGCGTGAGACGAAGCCAGCGTCTTTTCGGGGCGAAGACAGTTGGGTATACAGATAGATAGAGTGCAAAAAAATACTGTTCAGCACAAAACATGCGTTCAGTAATTACTAACACTAGCTCGTCAACTTAGCAAAAGCCGAATAATAGGAAATGTGCTCACATGAAGGCAAATAGCCTCGTAAGTCAAACATGAAGGAAAATATTTGTACGACCTTGCAGAATCACCGCCTGAACTGCCCATATCATAGGTTAGAAACTTTTTCGAGCTCTTCTTTTTATATTATTGGAGATAATTTCGTGCCAGTAAGGACTTTCCTGTTTCAGGAGATCATTTAGCAGTTATGCCCTATCAAGGCTGACTGTCGTTCCATAGTTGGAAGAGCTGAACACCAAGTGTAGTTACAACTCTCTAGGAACATTGCATAATCAGCACTTGTGGACTCCGATGCATCTCGAGGAGCATCCTAAGCACAGTGTCCCATTAATACTTGTGATGCTTCAGGCGTTACTATTGCGCCGTTTATTTGCAGAACTGATTGAATGACACATTTTGTACCCATATGAGGGTTTGAAGGCTTTCAGCAGCACTTCTGAACTTTCTTACCAGGGACCTTTGATACACCTGCGATTATTGATATTTCTCCGTGATGTGCTCTTTCTTCCATCTACACGTAACAAACAGTTTGCCATTGCGTATTGATCTCCATGTAATAACTACTATTATCATATTTATGATAATTTTGCGAAACTGAAAGAACATACAATTTCGAGAGCTCTCCTTCCTGCTTCTACTAAGATTGACAGCATCGTGAGGTAGTTCAATTTTTGAAACTGTGCTTAATTTTATTACTTCACAGAGATCCAATCTGCAATTTTATCAATTTGGCCTCAAAATTCTTAATTTCCCACATGTTCACTCATTTTACAAATTTTTGAAGCACGACCTATGGGCGTGCATAAAATTTTTTCATCCATCCATTTAACAAACATGACCACCGATATTCCTCCGTAGCAAATTTATTTTTGCTAGATGCTGTAACTACGCCCACTTTCCTTTGCCGGCATTCCAAACGAGTGCCTTGGACTAGGATTTTCGTTCTACACGAAGACAGACTAGCATCTTAGCTGTAGGCGTTGCAAGTGAAGGCACATTGGAATGCCCGGAGAACCAAGCCAGGCCCTCGTAGGTGATAGAAAGGAAGCAGACAAGAGAGTTATGCCTTAATTGATTCAGAAGTGCGATTTAGTCAGAAAAGATGGTATTTTCCGCAACCATTGTAGGAAGCATGGCACAGCGTCCTTGGGGTAGGGGGAACAGGAACGAAAGATTCAAAAAGCAATCTGAGAAAATAAAGGATTTCGATTACAAAATTTAGGCTCGGCCTTATGAGGCACATGATCAGGGTTATGAGGCAGTGACTTAACGCAGCGCTTTGATCCATACCCATTCAGAAGGCAAACGATCTCGTGGAAATGACAGCAGGCCACAGTCGGCAAAGCACGATGAACGGAACGAGAGATATGGTGCGCTGCACCGCACTGGCAAATAAGGGAGGGTGAATGGAGAGAGGGAAGCAGGAGACGCACACACCCGTCACATTCGATGATAACATGTGGCAGTTCATGCTACAACTGCTTGTCTGTCGTTCTTAAAGACTGCAGCGTCGACCTCAGTTGCCATGACTTGATGAGGTCGACATATAGAAATAGCATAATCTTAAATACGCTTCTGACAGGACGCTGCTGACAAGACAGCGCGGCGCCATCGGATGCGACAAGCAAACAAGAGTCTCCGTAACATCCCGTCTTCCCAGGCCTCCCACACCTCCCTCCGCCCACGATTCATCTCGCAGCACACAACGCAAGTAATCTTTTGTAAGCGACAACCTGAAGTAGATGCGCACATGGCTGACATCGATGTCGTGCTCGAGACGAATTCGGATTGGGTGAATTGGACATCTCTAGGAGAGGCCGTTCACTCTCTGTCAACATAGAACAGTCTTTTTAGTGACCACGAAGCTGAAGTCCGCCGGCAATACCATAATCTTCTTTCTTTTAAATCAAGTACCCTAAAGACCTAAGTAGGCGTTGCGTAGGGTGTTGCAATTCACTGAATTGACGACAGTTACAATGCACATATTCAATACAGGTACTATACACCCCTGTCCCTGTACCTCGCGCTATTGTCAAGATGCAGCATGCGTCGCGCACACGTTCCTAAACAATGGCTCCGCCAACTTACATAACGTCCGCATAAGAGGTCCGTTATGTGCTCGAGAGCCCGCACAACTTCCTCGGATCCTCGCAACTGCGCGCTGCCGCACACAGTTGCGGCGGCAGTGACCGACATCCGTGGTCGGCGCGCAGGAACGGCTCTCAAGAAAGAGCCACCGCACGATCTCCTCCACTAACGCGATTATGGGTCACGCGTACCCTCCGCAAGGCAACGGCCACGCGCGCTAAAGCGGCACGGATCCCATGGCGTGGTGGTGGCCACCGCCGGCACTATATACGATGGCCCTCGGGGAGGAAACGCCCCTTTATATACGGACGATTCTTACACACCACTTCCATTTCCATCTGACCACCCCTTACCTTCTCGGAGACCCCTGTACAGGGAGCGGTGTGTTCTTCACCGCATTGTTGTATACACCGTGTCGGCTCAGCCACTCGGGTGCGCCAGCATCTGCGGCTGCGAAGACGTCAAACAAAAAAAAAAGGAAGATGAGAGAGAGAAGATGCCGGGAAATAAAAATGGAGCCCCCTGACAAAGGAGGAAAAAACGAGGAAGAAGAAGCCTTTTTTTGCGTCTGTGTGTGCTGGCTTCGCGGCTGTTATCCGGTCGTCACGAGGTGTTTTCGCGTGGAACGTGTTATGTAAGGCGTCCGGCTCCTCCGAAAGCAGCGATTCCCGCTCGCGCGCGATCTAAGTCGCGTTTGATTGATGACGTTGTCAGCGTGGATGTTGTGCTTGTCGTTTACTGTCGACAGCTGCTTTTATTTGCGTCCTTGTAGAGTGTGCGCTGTTGTTGCGTAAAAAGAAAACGAACAACAGGCCGTACTTGTGGTGTGGCTTTCCGTTTGTCAGGTGTAATGGCTATATATAGGAAGGTATGTCGGTGGCGCGTGTTTTGGCGCGTGCACACGGTGTTTTGCGAACACACGGTGTTCGCAAAACACCGTGCGTTATAAAATTGAAGAAGCATGTACATTCCGTACAGTTGATTCTCGATGGCTTGAAGACGCTTCCTTGGGTGACCTCACGTCATCAATGCGCAGCTGCAGCTTGTACCAGGCACCTTTGCTGGAAAGTAGCGAAGGGAAAGTTGAAGGTGCTTAAAACATGTACTGATGGACCAACTCGGCGGCGTTTGGCAACGTTCTTAGTTTGTCGGTACGCATACCGAGTCTGCGTAGCTTCCGTGTGTGATCCTTACGAGTCTACCGAGACGAGGGCGATAACAGAAGAAAGATAAGTCGAGGTTAAAACTTTTCTTTGCATTTCTCTACTGATATTGATGTTGTATTACAGGCCACCGACGCGGCACAGCAGTTACGGTGACCGGCTGCTGTATAGAATGCCGCGTCTTCGATCCTGGACGCGGCGGTCGCATTCCCATGGAGGCAGAATGCTAGGGGCCCATGTACTCTTCGATCCCAGTGCACGCTAGGCAACCCCACGTGGTCGAAATTTCCTGAGCCCTGCACTACGGCGCGTGTGATGATCATATCGCGGTTCTCGCACGTGAAACTTCACTAATATTTATTATTACTCTTACGATATGGTCTTTATACATTTCTCATTCCCACATAGAACTTACGTGAATGAGTATGCAGGACATCTTATTCAGGAGTGTGCGATGTCAGTGCACGTTAAGGAACCCCAGGTGGTCGAAATTTCCGGAGACCTCCACTACGGCGTCTCTCATAATCAGAGCTGGTTTGGGGACGTTAAACCCCACAAATCAATCATCTTATTCGGGAGTTCCTTCAGAGTCGTCCGTGTTTCGCCTGCGTAGCCTTTGCTTCGCTGTGCAAAAAAAGTCTGCAGTCATACACTTTGCTTGTTTGAACACCGTGTGGTATGCCACTGGCATTGGATGTGCGCCGATCTTTCTTCCTGTCTGCAGCGCAAGCTGCGCCAACGGAACATGATGTTGTTCGCTGACGCATAGCTGCACATCGTTTCACTAGCGAAGGACAGTCGCACTTGAGCAGTGGTCAGCTGACGCCTGTAATGCAGTTATTCCTATGATACGTGCGTGATCACAGAGGTACATTTTTAAGTGCTTCAATAGCGATTCGCATGCTGATGGAACACGAGAAAAAGAAACGGAATTATACGTAACATACAAAGATATATATCTGGGAGCCAATTAGTGCAACCTAAATTTTAGTTACCTTGAAATTTTCCGATTTCACAAGACAGCAAATAAATGTCAAGTCAGGGAGTGGCTAATAAATCTCCCGTGATGACGTTGGCGAGCCTTATGAAAGGTCAAGAGAGTTTGTGAACTTATACTTCAGAAATTGCGCCATTTAATGTCAGATTGATGGTCGACCTGAGCAATAATACCCGAGTGCCATTGTCAGGTAAAAGCTTGCGTACACCGACACGGCCATAGCAGCGTGGTCTATAGTCAGCTCATTGAGCAGCAGCTTTCCTCTTGGCGTTGACACCGTTTTTAGTGCCCACGCGACTTAAATTTGTTTTGCCTTGCTGTCCGCCCACACTATCCGCGACAATTGGCCCATTTATGTTTTGTGGCTGCTTAACACTAATGTCATCGTCTAAAAATCTTGCTTCGCATTTGCTCCACATATGTGAACAGTAACAACAGTAGCCAGCTTTAGAATAGGGTGCACAGACATCGTTGAGTTTGCTGGGTTAGCCTAAAGGGGCCAAAGGGCTTTGGAATAGGATTTCTCTCAGCAAACACTGAAGCAATACAGGGGCACTCGGATCATTTTGTGACCAACGCAAAGGAGCTTTGCGTGCGGTTTGGATACGAAAGCTATTTTCGAAAATTTGAGGCCTGTGCGCTGACGGAAATAGCGGCAAGTGCATGGCGCGTGCGCAGTGGCAAAAGACGCATAGACTAGCGTATACAAAGCTTTGGAAACCTTATTCTCAACCTCTCAAATATTCTCGATGTCAAGAAGGCGAACGCAACAGATAAAAAAATAAAAGGGGAGGGGGTGGGGGGTGTTCTTAGTGTGTCTCAGACGGATCACTCGCTAAGTTTTTAGGCCATTTAGAAAGAAAAAGACGCGTAGTCTTCATCTATATAGATCGACCCTTCAAGCTACACTCATACTCTCTTCGCCAGCACTCCGAAGCGTTCAGACGTGCACCCCGCTTTTCACGCATATATTGACTGATCGACCCAAATAGGTTTATACAGCCCCCTCCCTCCCCCTCCCCCCTTTCCTACTGTCGACATATCATCGATTCAACTACAAGTCCTTCAAGAAAAAGATAAGTACGAGCAAGGAGTTTTCTCCACGACCCGCCCGTATTAGGCGCGCACCAAAGGGCTCCGCTGCGGCTCCATTGAGCAACATACGTGGTACATGCACTAAGCGCAGCATAGGACAATGGCGCAGCTGATGTCGGCCGCCCATTCACCCATTTTTTTTTTTTTCCCTTCGAGGGCGCATACGAGTCGCCGGCGGCGCACTTGGCCCCTCGGGGTCGGCATCGTGTCTTGGAGGTCGCCTGGCCTCCTCCGCGAGGCTGAGCCGTTGTACGGGGCCATGAAAACGTTCCTCGCGGTCGCTGCTTCTTCTCTTCTTCGCCGAGACTGTCCCGCTAAAGAGAAGGTGAGCGCAGGCTTGTCTCTGAACAGGCCTTCGGAGGGCACAGTGGAGAATCTTGCGGCGTCCATTCACAGTCTGTACATACTGCGGCCCTGAAAGACAAGCGCAGACCAGCAAGAGCCGGTGGAGGATGCGGTACTCCGAGACATTTTACGACCCCGCTCCCACGCCAGCCACGAGAGAAGGAATGAATAAGAGCGCGTCGCGGGTAATAAATAAACCCGCGCAATGCGCGTCGACTTGATTTCTCGCGCGTTGTATTTGTCTCTGTCTCAAATGTGACCCTCGCGCAGTCTCGCAAAAGGCGTAATTCGTTCCGGGCCCGATCTAGGTTTGAGGATTACGGCATGTATATGCAAGATGTACGATGTACGCTACGTGTTGAAACGGCGACTCGGTTCCGCCGTTATGTGGACGTGCCAGACGTCCTCGTTTTTGCCGCGGCAGTGCGTGAAGAGGAAGACACGAATTGTCTAGCTCCGTCTTCCGAGCGACTGAGCTACGCAAGAAGAAAAGCTAACTCTAGCCTGCTTCATCAAGGGGAAAAAAACTAATGTTACGGAAATAATGTGTTTGAGGACGAATCGGTGGGTCAAATAGTCCTGGAGTTTTGCTCGCTTTGCTTGTTCGCATCAATCAGCCCGTAAGACATTTGCGCGCGTTAGTGTCTGTCGTCTTTCTAGCTGTGGAATTCGCAGCAGTCACTGACCTGCCGACGATATTGGATACTTTAGAATATAAGGATATCTACAGTCATAAGCCTGAATATGAAACAAATGCTGGCCGCGCGTATCATTGCGGAAAAGCGAGGAGACGCCCTTGAGCTGTGCCTTTGTGTTCTCGCTGCAGCCGCTGTGTGAAAATTTTCGGTGCGTCAGTAGGACCGCCTGGCTAGGAAGACAAGTACGCTGAGTCGATCTGAGACCACAAACGTCTGCGAGCTGCGCGTAGAGGTGGAACGGAAAGAACGGAGAAAGAGGGAAAGGGTTTGATGTCGAAGTTGTTATGTGGGATTTAACGTCCCAAAAGCAGCTCTGATTATGAGAGGCGCCGTAGTGGAGGGCTCCGGAAATTTCGACCACCTGGGGTTCTTTAACATGCACTGACATCGCACAGCACACGGGCCTCAACATTTCGCCTCCATCGAAATGCAGCCGCCGCAGCCGGGATTCGATCCCGCAACCTTCGGATCAGCAGCCGAGTACCATAGCCACAAGACCACCGTGGAGGTGAAGTGGGGCTTGTACGTAGATAAACCATAAACACACATTTCACTCTTGTTTCATTTCCAGACATCTAGCGCCGAAGCCATTTTGTCTAAAAACTGCGCCGCGCACGGGTGGCTCGCAAGTAGGCGAAAAATAACACCTTTAAGATTGTCCCTGCTGAGTTGGTGTCACTCTGTGCATACACCAGTGAAACGCAAGGATTTCACCACCCCTGGCAGCGCTACTGATCAGTTATGCAGTAAAGTATCAGGTGCGCACTCAGGATTTTACTTCGGTGGTGGTGGTCTGATGACAGGAGTGCGACCCTCCTGTATGGGTGTCCTTGTGTCTGTTTGTATGTGAGAATGTGTTTATGCATCTACAAACTAAAGAAATCTCAAGGAGATGCAAAGGACGGCGGCATTGAGGCCCCTAGACTCCTCTTCCGGCTACGCCTGTGTTAAGAGTTGATCGGCGCTGATTCACCAACCTCCAAAGCTCCCCCACGTATTTCTAATCCTGTTATGACTAAATGGACACTGACTTTCTGAGACAGTGTGCGCGTAAAGTTTATTCTATCGTAGTTGTATGTGCCTCAATTTCAATGGGACGGAACGCGGAAGCGCTTCTGATTTATTCGCGACGCGTTTCAGAACCTTGTCTAAAATGTCTCATTGGCTTGTTCTGGCCGCCAACATTCTTTGCAAGACAGTATAGAGATAAATTCTGCAGCTGTACGGGCCGACGCAACGCGGGGACTTTTCAGGCGCTTCCTGGTGGGAGTCTCCGGAATTAAGCACCGAACTTTTGATTACATCCACGCGAGGACTTCGCCTAATCGTTCCGCAGCTGCGTAGGCCACTGAGTCTGTTTCGTTCTCTATAGCCCTTTATTACTCGTTTTATGAGCGCGGACCAGCTGCCTTCAGAGTTCTCTGATGTGCCATATATGCGTCCTTTGTTCTTCATTTTTCATTCTCCGCCCTCTTCTTTTCTTTTATTTTCTTCATGTATAATACCCTGTATTAGTAGACACGGAAAAATCATGTGCGATACAATAATTGATAAGCAATTCACGTTTCGTTCACCTATTTTTCCTTCCTCGCTGAAAAAGCAAAAAAAAAACTATGCTGTCTGCAAACGCACTTACGTTTAGAAGCTTTTCTTTTTTGCGATACAAGCCGTAAAAATATTGCGTTGGATAGCGTGTCAAATATTCTGTCTAGTTGCGGAGGGCACTGTAGTAAAGGTACGCTTTATTCTCACACGAAGTATGTGCCGTATCGCGGCAAGGCAAGCCCGTTTATCGCACCCCGAAGTGCGCATGCTCGTGCGGATTCACAGGGAATAAAAGCACCTGCGCTATCGTTAATAAAGCATTCCATTGTTTGAACCTGCTGAGTCCGTTGTTGTTACCCGCGCTACAGCAGTGGCGACGAGGGTGGGACCTCATGTGAGCATGGTCTGCGAGTGACAGGATCTAACGATGGCATCTCGCCCCCCAGCTTTCGACGAGACGGTGAGCAGTTGGAGCACGTACAGGATACGACTGGAAGCTTATTTTGAGGGCTATGGAATTACCGAAACGGCCAAACGCCGAGCTCTGCTGGTGTCTTCATTGAGCGATAATGTCGTGCGCATGTTGCAAGGGCGCCTTTCAACCGTGTCGGTTAACAGTCAGACTTACGATGAAGTCGTTGAATAGCTCGAGGAACACCACAATCCTCAAGTTAATGAAATAGCGGCGAGTTTCTCGTTCTTCATGCGCAAACAAAGTGATGGAGAGAGCGTTCGGGAATACATTGCCGACCTTCAGAGACTGGCGGAAAGTTGCAACTTCGGCAGCTCGCTGCACCGTATGCTGCGGGACCGCATAGTGTGCGGAATCAGGGACGACGACGCACGGCGGTGCCTATTAACGCGGAAGAAGCTAACTTTTGAGGAGGCAGAAGAATTTGCCATAGCTTCAGAGAAGGCGCTAGGCGACGTTCGTGACATGCGAGAAGCACAGCCAGTGACTACTGGAACCAGTATCAATGTTGTACACTCGCCGCGAGGACAACGACCCTGGACAAAGTGGAACACTGCGAGGAACAACCGTTCATGTGAGCGTTGCGGCAGCCCCCACGCGACATAGTCTTGCCGTCATCGAAACACCAAGTGCCACCATTGCGGCAGGAAAGGTCATCTGGCAAAGGTTTGCTGCAGGGACTGCTCTCGGAAACGTGGTGCCTTTGCCATTGAGGAAATGGAAGCTGAGAGTGAAGAAGAAATGTTGCTGGCTCTTGTGGCTCACAGCTCCGCCGATACAGCTACGTTGAAGCCTCTCGAGGAGGAGTTGACATGGCAGGGCCGCAAATTGCGAATGATTCTAGACACAGGTTCTCCAGTCAGCGTAGTACCGAAGAACATATTTAAGAAGCATCGCCGATGGTGGCCGGCACTGAAAAAAACGTCGCTCCGCTTAACGTGCTTCCTTGGCCCATTGCCAGTTGTCGGCCAGATAACCATGATGGTTCAGTCTGGATCGACTGTTGTGACAAGCACGCTAATCGTGGTAGCATGTGACGGACCACTGCTTTGCGGCCGCAACACAATAGAGGCCTTCCGTAAGGCGGGTGTGTCCTTCTGGGACACTGCAACCACCTCGAGTGTGAATGCTGTTCGTGATAACAAGATGACGCCTCTGCTCGATGAATTTTCGGATCTTTTCGAGAACAAACTTGGCTGTTGCAAGGGCCCCGCCGTCCAGTTACACCTTAAAGAAGCAGTCATGGGCACGTTACCAGTAAAAAGTAACAGTGTTACAGTTAGTTACCTAAGCCAGAAAAGTAACTATGTTACAGTTACAGTTACCCAGCTTCCAAAAGTAACTTGTTACAGTTACAGTTATTGCTAAAAAGTAACGTCGTTACTTTTTCGTTACTGTACAAGATTAATACACCGCAAACAAAAATTATGTAGTTCTTTCAACGGAAACGTATGAAGGCGTGCGGTTAGTTGAAGTTGCTCGTAGGAAAGCGCCAGATAGAAGGAATGGAATCCGCTCACTCAAAAGCCCAACACCAGCAATCTTTCCGTATTCCTCATTTTCTGCAACTTCTTTATTGATTGTGGAATTCATTTACAAAAGAAATGGCAGATCACACGTGCATTGGGAATCAAGAAAACGCGAAGCATGCGCCAGGAACGTAAAATGGAACTGCATTGTTGTTTCGCTATACCGATTTTAAATGCGAAGCATTTCTTAGCGAACTTCGGCGAGTTTGAGCGTATCTAACTATCTATCTAGCCGCCTACGATTTTGTGCTCTCCTGGCCGTTTCGCTAAAGGGATGTGTACGAAAATTGGTACGCAGCAACATGACTGCATGACGAACACAAGTGACAGACCATAACATGAAAATCATGACACACATGTCATGAGCGACATAATTTACATGCCAGGGTCTTGGTGCTCTCCTAGCCGTTTCGTTAATGCGATATATACGAAAATTGGTATGCCACAACATGACTGCATGCCGAACATAAATGACAAGTCATAACATGAAAAGCATGACATCCATGTCATGGGCGGCATGATTTACATGCCACGCGTTTCGTTAATGGGATGTATACCAAGATTGCTATGGCACAACACGACTGCATGACGAACTTCAATGACAGGTCATAACATCAGAATCATGACATGCGTGTATGAGCGGCATGGTTTACATGCCACAGTCATGGTGCCCTTGCGGCCGTTTCGTAAACTTCATATGTGCCAAACTCGGTATAGCGAGACTACAATGCAAATCCATTTTACGTTCCTGACGCGTGCTTCCCATTTCCTTGATTCCCACTGCACGTGGGATCTGCCAGATTTTGGTACATATGAAATTGTGTAATATGAAATTGTGTCTAATTACTTGTGTTGTGTGTATTTTGTTTCGCACAGACGTACATATGAACTATTCTGATCGCATGTGCACACGCTTCCTATGTGAACTTCGGCATGGATCTCTAATCCACGCACTGTCGAACTGTATATAGCGCTGACCTTTTTAGTGTGACAAATGTGTATATCTTGTGAAACTTTCTTTCTTGCTGTTTTTTTTTCTTCATTGAAACTTTTCTAAGATTGCTAAGTGAGAAGGAGTAGCCGGTGCCACACTAAAGGCACCAACCTCTCCTATTCACCACTTCAATAAAAAAAAAAAAACTAAACGGCTGCAAGAGTATCAAGGCTGTGGCATGTGAACCATGCCGCTCATGACACGCATGTCATGATTCTAATGTTATGGCTTGTCATTTACGATCGCCGTGCCGTCGTGCACGTTCCATAGCAACTTTGGTGTGCATCTCATTAGCGAAACGCGTGGCATGTAAATCATGCCACTCGTATCATGCATGTCACGATTTTCATGTTTTTAGAACGTGTCACCTATGGTCGTCATACATTGTTGTCTCGCAATACCAATTTTGGTACATATATCAAGTTAACGAAACGGCCGCAACAGCACCAAGACCGTGACATCTAAGTGATGCCGCTTATCACATGTGTCATGATTTTTGTGTTATGACGTGTCATTTATGTTCGTCATGCAGTCATGTTGTGCCATACAAATTTTAGCTACATCCCATTAACGAAAAGCCCTGGAGAGCACCAAGACCACGGCACGTAAACCATGCCGCTCATAACATGCACGTCATGATTTTCATGTTATGATCTGTCATCTATGTTCGTCATGCGGTCATGTTGCTGCATACCAGTTTTCGTATACATCCAATTAACTAAACGGCCAGGAGAGCACAAAGTCGTATAGGCGGCTATAGATAGATACGTTCAAGGTCGCCGAAGTTCGCTAAGAAATGCTTCGCCTTTAATACGTTGGGACAGCCTGGTGCCACGAAGCACTGCTGGACGCTCGTAAGTGAAATTAGAGCTCATCCTGAGACACGACCAAGAGGATAGGCCCCTTCGAACCATTGCTGCCTGCACTTTGGGAAGTGCTTTTTGGAAGTACCATCGCTTTGAGAACTGAACGTGTGCGAGGCATTGAAAATCGTCTATTTCTAGGTGGTTTCCGCGCGGGCGGTCATAAAGAAATGGCTGGCCACGTAAAAAAATTAAGGATGCTGCACCGGCTTCTGAACAACAGTGACTTTAGTCCCTTAGGCCGACCATACTGCAGTGTCGCGCACCTTTCTCTGCATGGGGGCGGGGAGATGAACCCTTCCCCGCCCTTTTTTGTCGCCAACCGGCGGTTGTTTGCTTGCCTTCGTAGAAAAAAAAGTCTCCATTTCCGCCCTGGAAACACGTCAGCACTTCTACAAAGAAAAAAAAAAAAGCCAAGAGATGTCCGTGTCCTGCACAGCATCGCGATACAAACGATGCATTGGAAAAGCATTCCACTAGTGAGATACAAATACATTTTGCAAATTTATCTAGATACAGAGGTACACATATTCATAAATACTTAAGAGAAACATCGCGATAGTCTTGTATCGCGATACTGCCGAGCCCTGATTTTAAGAAGTGTTGCTGCTGGATTTTAAAAGGAAGTAACTGTAACGGTATTTACGGTTACAGTTACCGTGTAAAAAGTAACAGTGTTACAGTTACAAGTTCCTCTAAATTAAAAGTAACTAGTTACAGTTATAAGTTACTGAAAAAAGTAACTAGTTACCGGTAACGCGTTACTAGTAACTAGTTACTGCCCAAGACTGTAAAGAAGGAGCCCGCCCGCGTTTCTGTAAGGCACGTACAGTGCCGTATGCCATGCGCTCCAAAGTTTCGGCCGAGATCGATCGTCTGGTACAAGACGGAGTGCTTTCGTCAGTAAGCACTTCAGATTGGGCAACACCGGTGGTGCCGGTAGCAAAAAAGAACGGCGATATACGGTTGTGCGGCGACTTCAAGTTGACAGTCAACCCGGCGTCGCACTTAGAACAGTATCCCCTGCCCAAAGTTGAAGACATATTTGCGGCGCTTTCCGGAGGCGAAGTCTTCAGCACTCTGGACCTGCGCAATGCGTACAATCAGCTGCCGCTGGACGATGAAGCTAGGAAGATCGCGGTACTTAACACACACCGGGGCCTTTACTGCTACAATCGCTTAGCATTTGGAATTGCTTCAGCCCCCGCCTTGTTCCAGCGACGCATGGAGTCTATTTTGCAAGGTATGCCGAATGTTCAAGTATACCTCGACGACATCATGGTGGCAGAGAAGGAAAACGACACATCGGTACTGCGGCAGGTGTTTCAGCGGTTTCGTGAACACAACCTGAAGTTGAACAAGGCCAAGTGCCGGTTTAGGGATGCGCAAGTGTCATTTCTGGGGCACCGCATCGATGCCAAAGGTCTTCATCCTCTGCAAGATAACCTCGAGGCGGTACTGTCCGCGCCGAAGCCAACATCGGTAAGCCAGCTGAAATCTTTCTTGGGCTTAATTACTTATTATGCTCAATTCTTTACCAACTTGTCAACGATACTGGCTCCCTTATATCGCTTGCTGGCAAAGGGGGTGCTATGGCAATGGGGGCCGTCCCAGGACCACGCATTTCAAGAAGCAAAGGGTGCCTTAGGCAAGGCTAAATTTCTGGTCCACTATGACCCGCAAAAACCCCTTCGACTGGAATGCGATGCATCATCGGTTGGTTTGGGCGCAGTGCTGTCCCATAGCATCAACGGCGAAGACTATCCGATAGCGAAGGCTATCCGATATCCGACGATCCGATAGCGACGAAACGAAATCATGTAAAATGCATTTGTATCTCCTCCTAAAGGGTTTTTTTCCCCGGATTAGTACTAAGTTTTTGGTTATTGGTTAGAAAGTTAGAACGGCAGATTTTTTTTATTTTTATTTTCGTTAGCCCGAACACCTGCACAAAAAGCGTTTTACGTTCGTCTTCCTGAGAGAAGGCAGCCGTGGACGGGGATCAAACCAGCGACATCGTGCTAAGCACGAGAGCTCCACTTCCACCGAGCCACAGAGAAGAAATGAAAAAAAAAAAAAAAAAGAAAAGCCTACTTCAAGTATGTGTGCACTGAAATTGCAAACATATAGCGGTGCAGGGCTCGACGAGCGAAAAGGCGTTCTTACAGGCACAACACTGCCGCCATCTCTCCTCTCCTCAGTTCGTTAGTACATATTTGGGAGGACACCTGAAGTCGACGAGCTCGTAGTAAGTCACTGTAGGGCAAACACCGCAGCGACCGGTTCCCCGACACGTCTCAGGTGACCGCGTGTACCTTATACCCCTGTCACACGAGGCAACTAAAGTGCACTTTGAGCAAGTGCACTTCGCCGCTAGTGTCATTCGCACGCTGTCACACGGGAACGTTTAGTGACACTCGCTGCAAAGTGCACTTGCAGGCAAGTGCGTTCGCCGAACTCACTTCGCGGCGACGAAGTGTGTATAGCCTCGGTACCAGTGGCTTGTAAACAAATACGCTAATGCACAATGCGGCGCCCGTAGTATGTTTAAAACATTGTTTTCGTTATTAGAAGCACTGCAATGTATTAAAACAAATCATATTTCAACAAAGAAACCTCGCTATTCTTGTCCTCGGGCAGTTTGCAGCCATGTCCGCTAGGGGAATGCACATTCCCAAAGCACACTTCAGTTTCTCGTGTAGCAGCGCGCGAGCGTAAGTGCACTTTGTGAGCGTAAGTGCACTCGCTCAAAGTGCACTTTAGTTGCCTCGTGTGACAGGGGTATAATACTCGGTTCCCGAGCCATCGAAAGTGTGTCGACACGTGGTGAGCAATACTCTAAGAAGAAATCGACTACGAAAACTGAAAGCGTGGTGCTAGCTCCTCATTCTGTGGCCGTGTTTGATCGCGCCCTCTCCTCACTGAAAAAAACAGCAAAAAAAAAAAAAAAAACGAGATCTCAGAAGAGCAGACGCGCACGTATACACGCCACGCCGAATGGGTTTCAGAGCTATCGCTTACCTGAGGTATGCTTCATGCCACTACGTTCTTGCCAAACAGCTGTCGTGCTAAGTGGGTTTCACTTCTTGAGACGGAGAACCGAGACGGTAACCTTCTCCAGTGTCTATGCAAATATTCCTACAACGTATCCAGCGGAGCGCACGCGGGTCACCAGGAATATTACCAAGTCGAACTAAGCGCAATCTTTTCTTTCACTCCATCTTTGACTTCACTTTCGGCCGATATGAGTCGTTGAAGAGTAGCGTTAAAGTGCATAATTTGCGATTAGATGACGGTTAATTGGCGACGTGCAATTTAGACGACGTTTCTTCGTCGAAAATTAGCCTTTCCAAACGAAAATGTCACCCCTAGACACTTCATACTTGGAATACTTTCCCTGTTGGTGAGGTCTCTTTAATAAAAAAGTTCTTTTTTTATATGGCTCAAGTGTCCCGAAAAGTGATAAATCATGCTGTAACTGTCCCTGGCACGACTGGAAAATCAACTCCGAAAATTATGACTAAAACAATTTACGACTACGACGCTGCACGTCAGGTTATACCCTTTACAGGCGCAAGAAAGGTAGCGATAACTCGGCATTCGGTTTAAGATTATCATGTCCATGCTGCTGCTGCGTTTCACTTTCTAGATATGTAATGAAGCCTAATCTCAAGACTCTAGAGAGACTGCGACACCTTTTGTTTCTTTTTCTTTGTTTATAGCCCTTGAAATGACACCTCAAGAAGCAACAAATAATTCCACAAACTGTACTACCATGTCGTGACCATGTTGTGACCATGTCGAGCATAAAATGAAGAGCTTGGCTCCACCACGGTGGTAAAGTGGCTATGGCACTCAGGTGCTGATCCTAAGGTCGCGCGATCGAATCCTGGCGGCGGTACTTGCATTTCGATGGAGTCGAAATGTTGAGGCCCGTTTATAGTGCGATGTCAGTGCGCGTTGAAGAACCTTAGGTTGTCGAAATTGCCGGAGCCCTCTACTTACGGTGTCTCTCATAATCGTGACGTGGTTTGGGGGCGTAAAACCCCGGAAATCAATCAAATCAAAATGAAAATCCCGTTCCCCTCTGCATCGATGTTGCTGCTGCTCGTGCTCTTTCAGAAGCCAAGAATTTCATAGTTTTCAACTGTCGCTAACATATTGCTCAGTTATACCGACAAAGAGAACAAGGTTGCGTCTAAGTTAGACAGATTGAAAGAAAGAAAGAAAGAAAGAAAGAAAGAAAGAAAGAAAGAAAGAAAGAAAGAAAGAAAGAAAGAAAGAAAGGAAGAAAGAAGCCTCATCGCGGCCAGCAAGCGCGGTGGCGCAGTCCATGGCATAATTTCCTTATATTGTTCACCGCTTCCCACGTTTACGTCTGCAATACATATGCAATAAGACGGGCCCACCATTGCAACAGAGCGTCGCGTGTGACATAACGAGAACTGAGTAAACGTGACGGCCAACAGGACACCCTTCTGAATAGATAATTTGTTTCCTCGTCTTTTCCTCTCACCTTTTATATCTTTACCGCGCGCTAGTGCAAAGTGGCCAGGAGTCAGTTAAACTGATTAACTTCTCTCTCTCCCTGTCTCATTCAGCCCGCTGCTTCTTAATCAATGCCTGTTGTGGCTATGCGTGCAATTCTGTGGGAATATCTTCATCGCGGCTCACGGTGTATGATTCCGAAACAGGAACACTGCACCAGTCCTCAGTGCGATGCGCTCATTAGAAGGCAGCACGCCACCCTATTATACCCAAAATGTACCCAAAACGCAGCAGACCGCAGTGAGAGGCTAAGACGCTGCAACGGAAAGTCCATATTCTTTAACTTGATGTTCAAGTAGCCGAGTCGCATCGAAGTATTTCAAGAAGAGAAACATTTTGTGAACGAGCCATGCTAACACACGAGAATCGAAAGTGTTACCTCTGCATATAGAATGTAGGACACATCTCCTCTTCGGGATATTTGAAAAGAGCCCTGGCTAATACGCATCCTATCACACGGGAAAATTTCGTGTCACTTTGAACAGGTGTCATTTGCAAGCATTCAAACCGTAATACTTAGTGAAACTTGCAACAGAACGCATTCTCAAGCAAACACACTTTGCCGAGTAGAAGTGTGTACAGCTTTCGCAGCAGTTACTGTAAGTTAAATAAATGTCATTTAAGATGAATCAGTAGCATTTATAAACCGCCGTTTTTATTAATGAGTATGTTGGTGTGTAATAAGAACTACTACACAACACAGAAACAATGTTATCCCTGCTCACAAGATGCTTTCGGCCATGGTCGCCACGTGTCTATGCCGTGAAATGACGGCGTTGTTTACTACAAACCAGCCGATGTGTTGGCATTGCTTTGATTCATTTGCTTTCGCGTTTATCCTAGGTGCTATTTTATTATTATTGCAGGCTCGTATTTAGCAAACATTGCCTACAAGAAATGTATGTTTCGCCTATGCATTCATCTGTCGTAATTACCGTCAATTCCAAAGGACGTCATTTTTTTTTTCTCCTCTCTGGAAGCGCTTCCACAACGGGACACTCATTGTCCCATTGTCCCATAATGCGCACTCGCTCAATATTGCGCTAAATGTGTCCTTGTGACAAGAGCACAGACCGTTAAAGAAAAGAAAGTCAAGTCCTGATTCGAAAGTTGAAGCGCGAAGCGCCGAGTGCACCCAATAGTTTATTCGCCATTGCGTGAGTCATTGCCGAAAGGTTCAATCCTGGCATTGCTCGAAGTGTTTGAAAACGCATGGGTTGCTAAAAACGTTCACATTGAGTTTGGAATGCTGATCTGCGCGCTTGTTATTAGAGGGACAACAACGATTCAAAAATGAAGGAAAAGAAAAGATTCTGCGCTCAGACATGCGTGCGCGTGAAATGCAATACTACGGAAGTTGTTTACAGGCTGCTACTGCAATCAACTTGCTTCCCAGAACACTATAGATATCGTAGTGGGAGGAAGCCAGAGCCTGAACAAAGTCCTCTTGGCGCAACCCAATGCGCGTGTCGAGTGTCATACTCAAAGGCTACCTCAGGACGTACCTGGAAATTGCCGGAGGTTCGCGGATACAGAGTCCGTGTTCCCAGTCTTTATCAACAACGCAAGCAACGTGAAATTCTCGCAAATCGAATCTCATCCTGTAGGCTGACCCCGCAACCCCCGCAAGTAAAGACCGGTGTCTCCTCATCCACTATACGTGGTTCAAGAATACAACTCGTAAAACCGATACGGACAATACGCAAGAAAAGAAGAAACAATCGTGACAGTAATCATAGCGTTCGCCCGCACCAACATGCATTTTCATCGCGATAACCCACTCTTATAGGGGCTGCGGAGACACGGGCGAACCAGAGACTCACCACGGCTTCCTCGGGTAAAAAGAGTGCGATCTGAATACTGCAATCTCATATTCATAGGGAACCTCATATGACGTTGGCTCGCGTATAACCAGCATGCATTACGCCGCCCCACAAACTATATGCGTCTTGCATGGCAGAACGGCCGCCTCTCGTCACGCTTTCCATTCTGGCTTTCTCGGAGCCAACGTACGTGTGCATCGGCGGGCATACAAATCAACCCACTCAGGCAGCAGGGATGTCTCGCTGGGGTGTCCACCAGAACGGTGCACCCTGCCGCCAGCCCATGCTTCATCTCGCACACCGCGCTTCTCTCTCGAGAGGCGATGAAATATGTCGCTGGAAACTTGGTACGCGGCGTCGACGCGTGCGCCTAAGCGACGTCCTCGGAATTAGGGCAGCGTTAAGTTAGCCCTACTCGGGGACATTTTGTGGGCTCGTTTTGAGTGGCAGGCCAGTATAGCTGGCCCTAAGTGGAGAAAGTTTCGGAGAAATATGTGGCCACACGAGTCAAAGCCGAGTGCATAACAAAGAGGATAAAAGTTATATAAAACAAAATGGTTAATAGCGCACGCATCTATTGCAAAGGTGTGTGCGGGAAGCTATACGCGTTAAATTCGATCGACCAGCATGACAAGTCATGCGGTTAGAGGAGCCTTAGAGGCATAAGGACTTGATACGGGAAATACATGTAAAGCACAAAGGGAAGCGCAAGAAGCGGCTGTGGCTTTAAAGTAAGGGGAAGAAACTAAAAACGCCGAAGACATCAACTTAAGTGGCAATTTTGGTGAAAAATACTAGAAAATGAAAACAGACAGGCCCATAATCGGCCCTAACCACTTGGGGTAGCAAGCCAAGCCTCACACCAGGCTAAAGCCTCCGGAATCAATATTTAAGCATTCTCTCTCTATCTCTCTCTTTCTCAGCATATACTGATTTCCTTACATTATATTATTATATTTCCGGCTATTTTTCAGGGTATGGTAACTTTCTCACATAACACTATCAAGATATTTAAGGGAAAGAAGGAAGTAGCTGAGAGGGAAAGGCAGAGAGATTAACCAGTGCAGGAATCAAGATGTTGACGTAAGCGTGACAAGTTATGAGAAGAGCAAAATATACATATTCACTCGCGCTAACGGCAGAGACGTCAAAGGGAGACTGTCGCAGGCGAGAAGAAAGTCAGGTAGTTTATTTAGAAGAGAAAATTTGGTGTCGTTAGCTATACTGGGGAACTGTACAAGGGGAGGTCGAGAGGTCAGAGAAGGTATGAAGAGTGACACAGAGACATAAAGGGAGCTAATACACATCACAACAGTTGGTTGCCATTGCCGCTACCTAACATCGCACCATATATATAATAACTTCTCGATCAAATAAACATCACCTCTGTCAGACCCCACAAGGCGTAAGACCTTGTGTTTGGGATAAATGAATGGGTTCGAAAGTAAGACCAAATGATGAAGAAGATAAAGGGAGAAAGCACTTACGGAGCGTGCGGCCGTGTGTATGTTATGAACATTTGAAGAAAAAAAAATAGTAACCATCGGAATATCGCATCGAATACTGATTACCCTTATGGCATAATGCAAGTGAAAATAATCTTAAAGTTGCGTGCGGTTGAGTGCTAAATGTACGCAAGGCAGGGAGGAAGAAGGAGAAGGAGAACTGAAGGGCATGGATGCTAGCCAGAACTGAGCTCGGTTGGCTTCCTTGCGATGGGTGAGAGGGAAGAAAAGTTTGAGAGGAGAAAAGACCATTGCGGTGGCGCCGACATTTAAAATGCTTTGTGTTCTATACCAGAGATGGCCACTCAGTCCAGTAGCGTTCAGAAAGTGCCGCAGCACTTTCGTTGCTTTTCATATAGCTGTGATGCGCAGTCGCATGGTGCCAAGACGTTATCGACGAGTGTAAGCGTTTCCGCTTACTACGTGACTTAGAGCGGTACGCAGGTGGAGTGCTTCTTTTTTGAAGTGATGGGCAGTAGCACTGGAGGTTTTCTACGTTCTCCTGGATACAGCGGTCGTTGTATGTAATATACGCTATTGGCCATTTCAATCATAAACCAAGGTGGGGCATACTTTATGAAAAATCTCAATGTTATGCTACAACTACAAACGTTCTTTGTACCATAAACTTGCCGAAACTGCATAGCTGATGAACTGCTTGGCCGAAATCGAGGAAACAAAGCACGTCTACAGGCGAGGCACCTCGTTTCGCTCTCGCCACGTGTATGCAGGATAACGGGTGCCTCTGCGCAGGAACCGGGATTTTCAAGCAGTAAAGAGATTCAGAAGTGTCATTGTGCGTTTGCACATATCTAGCTCGCGCACGCTATAGTAAGCGTTATTTGTGATATTTCAACGAAAACAAATGTTCCAGAACATATAAAAGTCAGTTTCCATATGGAAGACCAATTGAACAGCGCAGACAACTTAATTCTTCTTAGAAGTTTTGAATACTCGCATTCTCCCAACGTTACATAGCGCCTTTACCAATTCCACGAGTGCAGTGCTACGACATATAGAAATTTTATAGAAATTTCTATAAGACTTTTTCTGTGTCGCTCGGAGTTGAACATTCAGTCGGCCTGTCGAGAACTTTGTCGAGTAGTTGCTCGAAAACGTCGGTCATCGAAAACCGAGCAGCGTCCGTTTGTGTAACATATAACTGTCAGTCAGAAAAAAAAAATGTGTTCCAGAGCTCAAAACGCATGCCAGCTCGTGCGCTCGTGGTAACGCCCCAGCCAGTAAGATCTGCATAAACTTGTGAGGAAGCAAAAGCCAGAACCCTTGTCTAGACTCTGCTCACTCACTGGCCTCGCGTAGTCTCGGAAGGTACACGCAACTTCCCTCCATTAAGGCCGGCAGTGGTCTTTGATATAGTTGCCACGAGCCCTTTACATTATCCTAAAATTGTATATGTCAGACGGGATAGGTAGGATGTACGAGTTCGGACAAACAGGGATGTGGATCGTGGATGTCGCATCATTTTCAGCGAACCCCTTTCATTGCCGACCACGATGCAGGTACCCACTGTACGTCAAGTGAGGGTCCACCTTTCTGAGCAACGCACGAAGCTGACTTCTGATCAAGCCTTGCAACATAGCGCCACGTCGGACGATGACTGCGCGTTCTAGCACACGATCCATTTATCAAACTGTGCCTTTTCGAGAGAGAGGGAGAGAGAGAGAGCGAGGGAGATGAGCAAAAGAAAGCTGAGGAGCACGGAGTTTAAGCGCAGCCTAAAATCCTATTTGGTAATACACCAATGGAGACGGAGGAAGAGAAGGTAATCTCGATGGGCACTGGCCCATCCTGATGAAAGGTAAGCACCCTGATGAAAAGCAAGCAATCTGAAAGCCTCCACAGGAACTGATATGGACAGCATTTGAATTCACACGTCACCAACCAGGTACGATAGGAGCAATATGCTTCACTAACAACCGCTCAAGGACCACACCATTATTTACCTGTCACTTCGCGAGCAGGTGTACACGCTCGTCAGTCATGGATCTATGATCACAATCGACAGCGCCGATCCGACCACAATGTCGAGCAAGTTCATCGAACCGAACTTTTCGCCTTCCTTCCAGCTAGATGTTGACCTTATCGGGCACAGCACAATCCCCGAAGCCTTATCGCGTCTAGGAAGAGCCAGCATTGCACGTCAGGTTACGCAGAGTCTTCCCACGTGTGCAAGAAGCTGCGCAGAGATCTATGGACCCGCTCGAACCCACCGTGCACGACAATTACTCAATAAGGCACACAAGCTGCTCACGTTCCCGCTTACACCACTAGCACACACACACGGCGCTTCAACGTCAAAGCTGACCTCATGGCGGGCCCGATCAAGGTCAAGAGCGTCTTTAGGGGGGGCTGGGAGGGGGGGCGCCCGCCGTTTCGCGTCTTCTTCCTTCACCCAGCTAGTACCTCTAACTCTTCTCTTTCTTTTTCTCCCCCCCTTCGAGCCTTGGAAAGAACGAGGTTGCTAGCGAGCCAGTCTTCGGCTCCTACACCGGCCGAAGCAACTTTCTTTTCTCAGGGAGAATCTCTTGGCGCTTAGAAGAAAGGACGCAAGAACTGTAAGAAACCCGGCCGGTAAAAAAAAGAAAAGTGGAAAGACCCCCCCACCTTAAACGGCCGCAGGGTGAGAACACTTCGATCTTCCAGCGAGCGCCCAGACCGTCGGCGGCAACTATGAGACGCAGTGCAGAAAGGGAGCAATGTTCGCAAAGCAGAAGATGGAGAAACCAAGCAAAGAAAAGAAAGAAAAATGGAAACCGTTGAACCCAGTTGCGCTCGAGAAAGCAGCAAAAAAAGGGAAACAGAGGAGAGAAAAACACAGCCTGTCCCGTTTCCTCGAGTCGCCGGTCGCGGCTGTTCGAGCGCAAACACGAAGCGACGTTTATTCAGGCACGTCGCATGGCGGTATATCGCGTACGATCAACGCCGTTATGCAGTCGCGAAGCGATGATCGAAGTAGATAAGGAGGGGATAAAAAAAGCGAGAGTACGGAGCGAAAACGAATTGGGAAAAACCTGCAAAGCCTTCCTCAAGATTTGTGTTGTTTTTGTTTTACTTCTTACGTATATTTACATCTCGCTTTATAAACAGCGTTGCTTTCGAGTGAACTAGCACATTCCCACATTTTTGTTTTCTTTTGGTTTTGTGGATAGTGCATTGTTTTGTTTGTCCAAGTATGCTATGGACTTGAGAGCGACAATCTCGAGAGATGGTGCCTTTGCAAAGCATATCGCTGAATGTCGCTCTCCCAATTCGTATCATTTTGACCCTTGTGTTCTGCGCGTCTTTCCACTTGGTCGTGTCACTTGTCGTATTCGGTTTTCTAGGTGGCGTTCCTAAGGCTGCCTCGTACTCTTTTAGGGGCGAAGCTCCTTAAAGCGGCACCCGTTCGTCCCTCGTCGTAGTCGTAGTCGTAGTCGTAGTCGTAGTGCGTAACCAGTCTTACGCTTTCACCTCCAAGGTGGTGCCGGTGGGAGATTTCTCCTGTGCGTTGTTGAACAATAAAAAAAATTCGCAGCGTGCGCGTTAACTAAACGCCGAATTCTTCTGTCTCTCATTCCCCATTAGCAGCCATTGGCATGTTCCAGTAGGAAACGTTAGTAGAAGTAGAAGTGTTAAAAGCCGACTTCTGCTGTCTCTCATTCCCAGTAGCAGCCATTGTTTACCTCCAAGGTAGTGCCTGGTGAGATTTCTCCTGTGCGTGATTAAACAATAAAAATTTTGTTCAAAATGCCGTTGATTGATGAAATAAACCAACGAAAGACGCCAGATGTTTTCTAAAAGCAAAACGAAAAGACGCCAGATGTTTCTAAAGCAAAACTAAAAGACGCCAGCTGCTTAACGAAAGACGCCAGATGTTTCTAAAGCAAAACGAAAAGACGCCAGCTGCTTAACGAAAGACGCCAGGTAAAGCAATGGTTTTCATCTGCAACCAGTGCAAGAACCACTTAGCTTACATTTCACCGACCACAAAGCAGTCATAATGAAAGGACAACGGAAACCAGCAATAAAAGTTTGATAAAACATTTAATCAATCGTTTCACGTCATTTTTATCGGGCGAATTAACGGAAGAAATTTCACGGTTTAACCGATGATTACTTCCAGGAGCTTCGCCCAATCTCATCATCATTCACCTCGTGGATCTGCCGTCAATTTTTTCTCCTCGTTTCGAGCATGCGCATTATTTCAGCGGGGCTAAGCCGCGCGGCGAGAGGTGAGAACTTCACATGTGTCCCTAAAAGACGTGCCCGCGAACACTGATTCCGAAATTGAGATTATCTTCGCAGTTCCAAGCGGCGTTAGCAACGCACGAGAGGTTTACGTAGGAACCGCTTAAACACTAGGCGTGCAAACACGTTTAGTTTCTCCGAGAAATTTCTCGACGCATTCCCACGCCCAATAACGTGCCGTATTGGTACATAACGCTCAGCGCCGGTCCGTATGTATCGTTATCTTCTTATAGATAAATATATCCGCATATATATCGGAACACCCAGCATGGCGCAAAGGAATGTTGAGGCCGGTCTGGCGATATTGCGTATATTTATTCGACTAGAAGTACAGCCCGGCCTGATGTACTAGTGTCGTTGGATGTTTTGTGCGAGATCACGCATCTTCATAACTATTCGTGCATTCCTACGTCCCGTTTGTGCGTGCCTAAGCGAACTCTTATGTACATTCTATTTTCTTTTTTTTTACATCATGCATTGAGTAGCAAATATCCTTACTCTCTCCCAGCACACAAGAACAGTTCTTGCGTCAAGTTTAGAAAGCAGGCTGATGCCGTCAAGACGTGGACGGCCACGTCCTGTTCCCGGTGGATCAGAGCATAAGCAAGGAAAAGAAAAATTGCCGAAGAACATAAAGCGAGAGGGAGAGAGAGAGAAGTGAGGGCTGAGAGAGTGTAGGGACAAAGACGCGCCGGATTCGGCCGCCCGTGAAATCTGGCCGACCTGCGCACAGCAGCGCATTCCTAAGGCCACGGCCGCGGAGGGCCTCCTTGCGGAAAGATGACAGATAGCGCACGAGTTCTCAAGCCGAAAGAGAGAGAGCGCGAGTAACGGTGACCTCGACGCTGCGAGCAGGAACTGCGTGAGCTCAACCTGGCGTTGGGAGACGCAGCACTGGGTGGACGCGGTGTCGGGTCGCCGATGCTGGGTATTTCCCTGGCGTGCCGAGAAAAAGTTCAGTGTGTCGACGCCTTTTTGTCTTTCACCCGTTTTCTTCTTCTTCTTCTTTTTCTTCGGCTCGCTTCTTTGGTGAAGCAGCCATGCGGGTCGACTGCCTCTGCAAGCGTTCACTGTGGAACCCCCCAGGCAAGGCGACGTCCCGTAGTGAAAGTCGATACACCCTCGACGCGTGCGACGTATACTTTCCAGTTGACCCGCAGACCTTTGGGCAGGTAGCGCAGTTCGGGACACGCTGTGCTGGTTTGCAGTGCCAGTCCCAGGTATTTTCCGCGTTCGATTCGGCCTTCTCGTAGCCATATTTAAGATCTGATTTTCTACTTAGACACACCCTGCTCACGGGCCTTTGATTTGTGCTGAACGCGAGCTGAACGCCGTTGAACGGGAACTGGTCTGCATCACGGAGCGACTTGATATACCACTGACATTATGACCATCGTCACTGCGCGTCCATATACCTTCGCCGGTACCTCTTGGCCCCTGCTAAGCAACTGTTATCCGATTCAGGTTTGTGCTGGACAATGAGAACTTTCCTTAGAGGCCTGCATTCACACACGACGGACGTCATCGATGTTTCGGTCGTAGGAGAGATACTTAAAGAGGCTCAGCATCTACCAATTGGGGCTCGGGAGGCTGGACAGCGGCGCTGTTGTAGATTGTCTAATTCGGTGGCGCAGGAGAAGTTCAGGGCAGTGGGTGGAATGTCATCTGCAGTCAGCGTCCAAATCCGCACGTCTTGAAAATTCCACTTTTAATAGATCATATTGCAGGATAGGGCTTCCTGGACACGTCGACTCTGTATCTTTATAGCGTATGGTGTTTCTTTCATCATGGGCAGAGTTTAGCAATAATATTGTTACGGGGAAGGAAGACTCTGGTTAATATATATTTACACGCTTTGTACAATGCACAGAACGCAGGCATACAAGATGGAGCCCCGTCCGCGCGAACATCAGCGAACGTCGTCTTCCTCGGTGCTGTCTCCATCGTCTTCTATCGCCGCGCTTCGTCGCAATGTCAAAATGAAGAGTTAGTATAACGACCTATTTTTAGAGGTTTCCATGTGCGTCGTCGGTTGTTAGTAACAGACATCATTTCGCAGTCATAGCTCGTCGCTTGGCTATGTCGCACGGTCCCTTTGGCGATCTCTTGTCAGCACAGCGGCGAACGCTCTTACTTCGACACCCATCAATCGTTATTACCAGCTGACAATGGCGCGAAACGGGTCTTACCTAAGCGGACCATTATCCCAGCTCTGGCCATCTTTCATAGATTGCCGCGAGGCATTAGCAAGCTAGTTATGTCTCCCGGACTCTTACAGCTCTATGAAGTACGTGCGGTTCTGTAGCCTAACAGTGAAGCTTTTCTAAACGCATGACGGGGGTGTGACGGGCAGCCTATCCGATAGCTATAACGGGAAGCATCGGCATGGTACTCACCAGGTAGACTTTCTTCTTTCTCCCTCTTTATTCAGGCCATTCCCGTGCGGATGTTTCGTTTCTCTAAGAAAACATCTCCAGTGACGTAGCGTCATTGAGTACAACAAAAAGGCCCCTCATATTAACGCACTGCGGTGGAAACGGCGGTTTAAAACCATTCGTCAATTGTGTTCTACGTAAGCACTTGCACGGTCGTTGGCTAGGAGTGAACTTTGGTTCAGGAATGCGTTCTGTAAATTCACTTGTGAAAGGAGCGAGACAATCCAAACCAATTTCACGCCGAAAAAAACTGCACGCAAAGCGAAGCTGTCCTTTTATTGTCAATCGTGACGTAACTGGCAAGGGGGCCAAGCGGTGCCCCGCTGATCCTGGTATCGAACCCGCAACTTCGAGCTAAATCCTTTTCTATTCGTTATCGCATATTGGCCGTCGCATAATCACTCATATATAACAGTGAGCTGGGGGAAAGAGCGTGTACAACGCGGCAGTTGGTAGTGGATCTGGTGCAAGAGCGGACGACAAGGCAGACGACAAGGACAACCATCGATCACAGTCCGAATGCAATCCACAATGGAGGGTGACATTCGACGCGGATACCCATATGACGTCAAGGCTCGCTCTACAACAGGTCCGCTGCTGAAACGTCTTCGCTGCAACGGATAGCCGATTGCTTGTGACGATCATAACTGCGAAGAAAAAAGATACTCATTGGCCATGCGCAAGAATTCGTCATAAAGCTCCTTTTTGCCGGACTTATCCAACGCGACATCGTCTAGAATGTGACATTTCCACTAGCGAAGTTATACGTCTACCGCTTCCAGACAGTAATGGGGGCATAATTTTCTGAGCCTTATGTACACTGACTTCCCCAAACACGAAGTGCTACATTCCCTTCAAGTGGGCTACGAGAACGCGGACGTAGCCACCTGATTTTTTATCCAATTTTGCAAGTATACCACTTAACACTTCCGATGTCCTTTGGAAAGGTGCAGTTGGTCTGCGTTGTAGTCGAAGGAATGTTTTCAATGACTGCTTCGTTGTCTTGAGCAGGGTCGCGAAATCTTGCTTGATTAATTGAAGATACTTGAATGTCCTTGAATATTAATCGGTGATATACGCAGTTGATTGCACATCATGGACAGGTTACCTTTCTTCAAGCGAAGAAGAAAAGCAGGAAGGCGAAAGGCAGGGAGGTTAACCAGTGCAAGATGACTTGTGCGTTCTATAGCAGTGTACATATTACTCAAACCCTCATTCTCTTATTATTATTATATTGCTACACAAAACTAGAATCGCAAGTATACTTCCTTTTTTTATCTGCCTCTATTTGCTCTCAAATCATACTAACGCTCAGTGAGTGTCTGCTTGGAGGGAGCTTAACCGAGGCAGGGAGCTTAACCAGACTGCGTCCGCTTGGCTACCCTGCACTGGGGGATAGGAAAAGGGGAATTTAAAAAAAAAACGAAAGAGTGAGCAAAGAAGGAAAAAGGGTGCCGGGGATGGCAGATAATGCGCTGACGCGTTGGGTTTTGCACTGGCACACAGTCAACGACGTTCACACAAGCCCATCGTCCTCAAATAACAAAACAGCGCTATCACTGCCTTGTGGGCCGACGAGCGATGGAGACGGTGTTCCAGTGGCCGGCTGATCGTCCAGTCGTTGTAATGTCTCAGTTAATGTTTGACGTTCTACGTTAAACCGAGGGCAGTGGTAGAGCAAGTTTCAATGGTATCGTCGGTCTCGCAGACGTCGCGTGCTGCACTTTCGGTAACTCTAGTTAGTGAAGAGTATGTCTTCGTGAAAGGAACTCCTAACCAGAGGCGACAAAGGAGCGAAGCCTCACGTCGAGGTGGTCCGGATGGAGAATAAATTTGCAGGTATGGGTTGAGTTGATAGAATCGTGTATGTCTGACGCTTGGTGAGCTCCACTCCATCATAAAGAGAATGCATGCCAGGTGTCGACGCCGCCTTGCGGCGTCAGTCTTACTTAGACAGTGGAATGGGAGCGCTGTGGGCTTCTCGGTGTGCTGTGCGAGCGGAGCTGTCTACAGAATCATTGCCGCTGACTGAGAGCGTTCTGAATATGGTCGCTATGTTTTACCAGCAATCTCGATGCTTCCTACAAGCCTCCTAGTACCACCTTAACAGCCTCCCACCACCACCGCTCATCTTCAACACGTTTACAGACATTCCATCGGCCGTCTGTGAAACATTCGATAGTGTTTTAGAGCAATGCTTGCTCATTTAGAGTGGAGCACAGTGGAATCATTGTAACGTTATTTCCGTTCTCCCTATATACGTCTAACGGTCACCGTTAAGTATTTTATGGGGCGCGTGAGCATGAAACTTGCTGACATGGAAATCACTGCCACATAGCGATCTTCCTTTCCTCCGTTCACCGCAGTTCTATTCTCAGACTCTCTCACGTTCAGTGAGTACTCACGACAGTCGAATTCTTAGCGCGTTCTCTGGCACGCCATCCACTCATTAAACCCCTCAGAACTCTGGGCCTAAAAAGACAGAGAGAGGAAGCCAGGAAAGGAAGAACGCAATAATGGGCTGAGAAGGAACAAAAGGCGCGGGCTCGCTCAGAAAGGAAAATGAATTGGGAGTGATTTAAATGGTGAGAAATGAGTTCGGAAATGAATAGCGACGCACAAAATTTTTTGCGCGAAATTTTGAGGTGGGACTAGTTACAATCACAACCCATACCTCGCAAGCCGTAGACCGCAGGGTAACACCTAGCGTAGTGGATAGGCTGCCTGCATTCTTTATTTTTTAATCTGCAACAGAGCGCGGATAGTATCAAAGCTCCTATCACAACAACCAAAAAGCATAGATCAATGGGGAGACAGTACCTCCAGCGACTCATGGACTATTTGCAATTCCGTTCAAACTCTTCAAGGGCGTGTTCGAGAGCGCCACTTATGAAGTGACAAAGTTCTGTATTCAAAACTCTACATTCATCGGTTGTCTTATTATGATTGGACTGTTACAAGCGGGAGGAGAATGCCTAAGAGACCAAACATTGAATTTCACTGAAAGTGCAAAAACGCAACGCATAATATGCTCCAGTATGCCATTGGGACGCCTGATATTCCAAAATACCTTTCCAACTTCGCGCAGCCATAGCTAAAAAATGGTCTTGACGTGTGTCTTCAGTATGGCATTACGCTATTGTATAATAATGTGCGGTCTACCTTTAGCGGTAACAAACTAAACAGGCCAGAGCAGGTGGAAAGAAATTGCAGGATGTCAGTACGAGATGGTACAGGAACCTCAACGGGGCATCGCCACCTGTCTTTCAATTCCGCGTCATTTTTCAAAGACGAAAGCTTTTCGTTTCCCATTCGAAAGTGACCTTGAAAAAAGAAAGGCCGCGAAACGTAGGAATTGTGAGGCCACGATTAAGATGTTATTCGAACCCCAAGGCCCCACACGAAGACCATAACTGCGCCATGGCTTGACTAGGCATTCATATGAATAATTGCCACAATTATAACAGTGTTAATAATTGCCCAGGAACGATGACCTTTAATTGCAAATGTAGCCTTGAGGGGATTAACTAATTAGTCCCTTCAACATCACCGTTATATAATGGTATGATCCACACATGGTCGAAAGTACGAAAGTAGGTCCGGAAAAGCGTCTGTGAGAGTCCATGGCAAGGGATTTTGCCTTTCTACGTCACGTTAGGTAAAAGCAGAACGGACCTCTATGATTATTTGCTAACAGTTACGGCCTCTTGCATTAAAGATGGATTGTATTCATTTTTTTTAATGGCGCTGTCATGAAATTTTCAAATCTATTTCCGTCTTAACATGTTTTAGACTGCGCCACGTGTACAGCAGCATTTAAAGCTAATGGCAAAGTAATTGCAAACACGAACTTCAGGTTTCTGCTGCCAGTAGCGTCAACATGCAGTTCTTCACTGTCGTAACGAAAAATGTCAGTTGTTTCTGAATATCTTTCACGAGAATGCTAACGTTGACGGCTTTAAAGGTAACCTACCGATAACTTCTGATGCCGCAGCTCCAAAACAGATAAGTAACTCCAAGCTTTGCAGTGGGCTTTCAGCGAACTTGATGTTGGACTTCTCACGGAAGGAAAAAAAATGTCCTGCTAGCCTAGCCTCGCAGTTCATCAACCCAAAAACACCCTACGATCCCTTCCCGCAATACATGAACGCGAGTGACTCAGGCTTCCCACCGCAGCTACGCAGCACCATGCTTTTGAATAATCCGATGTCATTTTCACGATAGGCAGCGCGTACCAAACAAATGTCCAAACGACATAGGTGGAGTCCAAGTACTGAAGGTTTGGTAGAAAACTCGGACTGTTTAAAAGACTAACGCCTATCGAACGAACCGCACCTAAGTCTAATCTAACTCGCCCATTTTGCCGTCTTAGAGTGTCATGCCTTATCTCTCTCCATCTGGAGGCTACGTATATTCAGTTGCCTGTCTAGCACCAACTTTGATTGAATGATTTATGTGGTTTAACGTCCCAAAACCGCGATGTGATTATGAGAGACGCCCTAGCGGAGGGCGCCGGTAAATTTCAACGATCCGAGGCTCTTTAGCGTGCACTGACACCGCACAGTACACGGGCATCAACATTGCTACTCCACCGAATGGCAGCAGCCGCGAGTGGGATTCGATCCCGCGACCGCCGGATAATTAGATGAGTATCACAGCTAATTGTACCCCCCGTGGACAACAAAAAAAACCAAAAGAAAAATGGGGGAAGCCCGCACCACCAGAAGGTATATAAACCAATCAAAGATAAAAGAAAAGGGGCAATGTCCAAAAGTAATTTCAATGAAAAGCCAATCGAAGCAGTTCAAAAAATAATAGTTTCGGAAGCTAAGCCAGGAAATAATTATTCAAGCAGGGAAAGTAAGTATTCAATTATACGGTTGTCACCAATTGTAATTTAATTTGAAAACGGTAACCGAATATGATCCGAAATTTTAAGGTGTTCAATGTGTTAATAAGGAATGGAATGAGAGACTACCAAGTTGATGCTCTGACCGGCGCCGCTGCACTTACCGTTTACTCAAGAGAAGTAATGATTATATTCAACCTCCAAAGGTAGTGAGGCGACGAGAATTAGCGAGACGACCAAGTAAAAGAAACGAGCAGGCTAAAAGAACCGGAACAAGTAAGGCTTGAGCATGACGACATCGTCTTGAGGACAGGAACAGGCCAGGGAAGATCCACAGATCAGGTACTGAAGAAGAGCCTGTGTCCAGAGGTCCTTGGGTCCTTGTGTCCGTGATTCCTTGATTTTTAGTAAACGGATCAAAATAGACCTGCAAAAATTGAGACAGGGTAAGTCTAAAAGCATTGGAGCTTTTACATGTTGTAAAGCTAAACATGTTGTAAATTTCTTCACTCCTGGAGTTTTTAGATGCGGAGCATCTCTTGCTCGCGGGTATGTCACGCGTCAACCGGCGTCCGCACTCACACTACGCATGCGCGACTCTCCTCTCCCTTCCCTCTCTCCAACAGCTGCTGCAATAAATAAAGCGGGTAGAGAGCGCGCGCGCGCTTCGCTTCAGTACTATCTCCTCCTTCTCCGATGAAAGAAGTTGGTGGTGTTGTGTGATGGAAGCAACAGTTCCGTCAGCGAGTGGGTTGACGCAAGTACGCATCAGCATCAACCCACACTCTGACAACGGTCACGCGATGCGTGGTAACGAACCAAGTTAACAACGTAATAACACGCAATGTTCACTGCAAGGTTCACCGCAAAGTTAACACCGAAAACACTGCAAACCTGTAAGCACCGCCGTTAAATGCACCGTTGAAACTCCAGCGATGCTCCGCATCACCCTATGGTCTCCTTCGGGGAGATGGTGTAGTTTTTTATGGGTTTGTGACAGTAATAATCGTTACACCTCGTGCGCCCAATATCAACGCTCAATAAATTGCGGGCTGTGGATTATATAAAGTTCACCAGCGTTCCCGACTCTTAGATGAAACACCCGATTAAAATCGAAATTCGGGCTACACGCAGAAGCAAATTTCCGAATTGTATACAAACAACGCAAGAAAACCTTGAAACATACTAACTATTTTCGTAAGTTCTAATCAAGAGGAATATTAACGCCTTGTGCATTCTACGCAGTCTTAAAGGGGGGACGCTACAGTCGAACCGTAAGTCACTTTCGACTGATAATAAGTCTGTTGACGTAAATTTCGCGGTAATAGGCTCAAGAATATTAAACAGAACGATGCTTAGAAGTTCACATTCTTAAATTTCGCACAGAAACTTCGAAACCTGGTTGTCAGTGCGACGTCAGGATTGTCAAAAATTTGGTATATTGGCCACATTGGAGCACTATAATTTCACGAAGTTTTCTATGTCAATTCTCAGGTTCCCTTGAAGCACAATGCATTCTACGATTACCGGTAACGAGTCATATATATTTTAAAAAATTTAGAAATAAACAATAAAACTAAGGCAATATACAGGAGAAATGCGCACGAAGAAATGTAAGAAGAAAAGGTCAGGAAAACAAAACACATTACAGCAACGAGGCAAATAAAGGATGGGCAGACATAGATATAGTAAACACACATCATGGCATAAGGTCAGGCAGACAGAAAATAATTTTTGCTATATGTTACAACTGCGCGAATCTCGGGGAAAAAATTCACTGGACATTTTCAAATATATACAGATCAAGAAAAAACGCTTTAAAATAAATCTGTATTCGGTGGAAGGTTAAATGGCGTTGACAGGCAGGTGCCGGAAAAGGTCTGCGCAGTGTGGTTTTCTTGAGCGCAATCGGGGAAGCGATAACTCTGAACATGTCAAGGAAGCTCCTGATGCCGCGATCGAGTTGATAAAGAAATAGATGAACAATAGATGGCCGCAGTGAGATGACGGCAGCGACAATAATCAAAGACTGCTTGAAGGAGATTCACAGTGACTTCTAGCAAGACAAATGCTGTATATGCTTAGGAATTCTTCCTGAATGCACTCGATCATTTGATTTTTTTCCCCAATGTTTTGACTCCCAAAGCGACGGTATGGTTATGAAAGACGCCGTAGTGTAGGGCTCCGGAACTTTCGACCCCCTGGAGTTCTTTTACGTGCGCTTACATGTCATGACAGGTCATGGAAGCGCACGGGTGACATACCATGGCCTTCGAGATTTGCGCGCGCCGTGCGAACTCCGGGGAGTCATGGCCACGCCAAAGTTCTCCGCGACTTCAGCGCCAAGGGAGGAGCATATACGCTGTCGCATGATGCCAAAGGCAGATTCACTCATTTTACGTCACTTCTTGGCCGTGGCCATCTTTTCTCATTAAAAATTATTTTGTAATTTGCTGAGCATTTCTGCTTGAGGAGCATAGAATCGATGTTAGTTTGACGTGTTAAAAAAATCGCCGGAGTTGGCCTTTAAGGCGAATGGTTACCGTTGCTCCACATTGTAAATACATTGCTTCTCTCTTGGCTGGGTGGAACATTTAATACGTTTGGCTTGACGTTCATGATTTCTGAGGTTTTACGACCCAAAACCACGATGTGATTATGAGACGGCGCAGCGCTCTGGAAATTTCGACCACCTGCGGTTCCTTACACGGGAACTGACATCGCACTAGTACACGGGCTTCAACATTTTGTATCCACAGAAAAGCAGCCGCCGCCGCCCGGATTCGATCCCACGACTAGCAGTCGAGTGCTGCAGCAGCTATGGACCCCCGTGGTCGGGCGCGGTTCAACTTACGTGTCAGAAAACGTTGTCACAGGAACACCACATAGATAATAAACTTTATTGTGGTCCAGAAGAATCGTCACCCTGTTGTAAAGAAACAGTGGTCAGTTGTAAGAAACAGTGGTCACCTCGTTGTAACGAAACAGTGAAACAGTGGTCCCACAGTAACACCAGAGCAAGGAAATACACAGTACATATATAAAAGTTCGAAAACACCGCGACAACGTAGAGCAAAACGCTATCTCTGGGGTGGGGACTAAGATGTTCCGCCACAGGAAGCGCAAGTTCCATTCTTGGCCATGGCGGCAGTGATTCCATAAAGGCGAAATGCTAGAGGCCCTGGTACTGCGAATTAGGGGCTAGTTAATGAACCGTAAGTTATCAAAATTACTCACCCACCACTACCCCCCTCCCCCCCCCATTTTTCTTAACGGTGGGCCCCACAATCGTATAATAGTTTACGCCCGTAAAAGCTTATTTATTAATATTAATGTTAAAATGACAGAATAATTGGAGCCCCCTGGAGCTCAACCCTCACCAGTCTAGCAATATCGGCGTGACGCTTTTGTTATGTTCCAGTGTTCCTTGTTCACACTGCGAGCTGTGAAGGCGCAGAGCGACGCCGCAGAGCATATCCGCAGGTCATTTTTTTTATTTCTTCTTAAGTCTCACATACAAAGGTTACCTCAATATTAGACTGGCCCTCAGTAATCGGCATTGCGCAAATATAGGCTCAGTCTATGTACTCGTTCTCGGTTGTCTAGCGCTGCATACGTATACTGGCATACATACTTGTTAAGACATTTCTTTTAGGCAGTGACGTGAGTCTCATCTCAGAAGATGATGTCTTTTTTTCTAATCATATAGCATGAATACAAATGTTTCTCGCTCCATTTGGTCGTTTTCTTAGCTACGCTTGCGAACACGCACACAAAGCCGCATTTTTGAAAGTTTATGACAGCAGATAGGCGCGTCCTTTTCTCCTCTTCCTCTTCTGGTTTCAGAATAGCCTCAGCTTGAGCTCCATTTCCTCTGAGTCTGGTCTCACAGCTGGGGTTAAGCTCGCTGCGCTGTTACGTGTGCGAAAGTGGCCGTCCTTTTTCTTCGCTGCCATTGCCTGTCGCCTCCTGACGCTTCTTTGACAGCTTTCGAACCGGCAAGTGTGCCATGACGGATGGTGGGAGCCCTACACGAAAGGGTCGCTGTCGATGGTTGATGACCCGTCCCCTGTGGCTATTGTCCTTGTGTTGCCCAAAAATGCGGGCTATGTCCTTTACGACATCGACTTTTCCTCCTAGAGATTGTCTTCAATACGAGTCACTATCCCGTACGAATCTGCATTTATTGACAGATAGCTAGCTGAAAACGCAGCTATACTCGCGGACAACTTGGCAGTGAAGGGAAGGCTACGGTGGCGGAGCGTCTGCACATGTGTTCGTGGGCGAAGTAGTCGGGTTTGGCGCGCGGTTTGATTTGTGAATTATCCACAGCTTCCACGCACGTTTCGAGAGAGACGGAGGTGGTTCATTAAGAAGAAGACGTTCATTCGCTCGTGAAGTTCCTGACAAGCTTTCCTGAAGAGTCCACGGAAGAGCCACCAAGTGACGAACGCTCACCTGAAGACGGAGATGCCGTTTCGCCGTTGAGGTGCATGCAAAAGGTGCGGCGTTGTTCGCACGTGCAAAAACTCGAAACGACAAAGTAAAAAGCAAGACAAATATAAATATCTCTCTCATGCGTGCTGCGGCGTCATTGAAAAGGCTTCTTGTAAAAAATGAAACTATGCTGTTTGATTTCTGACGGAGAAAACACGAAAGAAATTGTAGGACTGCATTCCTTAACGTCTGCACACGCGCAGACGGGTGCCGTAGCCTTCGCTTCATTGACATGAAAAGTTGTCCGCGAGAATAGTCAGGAAATACTACTGTTCATCTGCGAATGCACACCTTGCAGTGAACAACGGCATGTGAGTACGCTCTCTTACAAGTAAAAGCAGTCACACTTGCCCTGATTAGTTTTGTTTTCTTCCTTTCTTTCCTTTAGGGGCGAAGCTCCTTAGGGTGTGGGTCGTTCCCTCCCGGTCCGTGGTCTAAATTTCCGGAGCCCTCCACTACGGCCTTTCTCTCCTCTCTATCTCTTTCACTCCCTTTCCCCCACCCCCACGGACGCTTAGCCGTGCTCCCTACAGGGGCTGCAGAAATTAGCGTCCTTTCCTAACCGAACCACAATCATCAATCATCATCTCCTCTGTAGTAGTATGTATATCCACCTCGCGCCGCCGGGAGGCTCGCGCTCGCTCTCGGGGCGTGCCTCCCGGCGCACGAGCTCTCTCACTCTTCCATCTGCTGTCTTGTGAGAGAGAGAGCGAAAGGCGCGCGTTTACTATGGAAACGCTCTTTCTTCGATGAACGCTCTACCACCTCGCAAAAAGAACGCGCCCTCACCCGCGAGAGACAACGTTGGCGCAGGCAGCGTCTTCTAGCGAGTTTCTTGATTGAAAAATACCGACTGCTCGCGCTGGAGAACGGTTCACCGGCCACCCGTATGTATATATATATATATATATATATATATTTCTATATATATATATATATATATATATATATATATATATATATATATATATATATATATATATATATATATATATATATATATATATATATATATATATATATATATATATATAGCCACTGGATCTTGACTTGCAATGAAATGCCGGTGGGAGATTTTACTCGTGCGTAGTTGAACCCTAAGGATTCGTAGCGTGCGCGTTAACTAAATTAATCCGGAACTCGGCACGATCTACGATGAACCTCCGGAGCTTCGCCCATTCATCATCATTCACTCCGTGGATATGCGTGGATTTTCTTCCTTTCTTTCTTTCTTTCTTTCTTTCTTTGTTGTTGACGTCTCTACTGTGCACACGTAGCACTCAATGCTGTGTTTTCATATGGACTTAACACATTCGTAGAGGGTTCAATACTCGAAAAGGGAGGGTGGGGGGGGGGGGGGGGGAATTGAACAGGGCCGACACCTTTAAGTGTTTGCGGGCAGGTGCACTAAGTATGTCTTTCATACTTACATTTTCTCTTCGTTCTTTCTTTTTTATTTCTTTCTCTCCCTATCCCGTTCCGTCGCTGTCATCCGTAATTTCATCTTGTGAACGCGCGTTTTGAAACATGCAGAAAATATGTGACCTGCGTGTCCCCTTAGAAGCGGTGCACTTTATACATTGTTATGGAGTCGTGTTGTTCTTACCAATACCTTATTCTCTTATTATTCTCACTAATATCTCTTTCTCTCTTAACTTTGTAAGGCACCCCATCTTCACGGCCGTGCTCTCCGGAGACATTGGCGATAGAAGCCAATTTTCTAATCAGTGCAGAAATATCCGCATTTTTTAACGCACACATTCAATGGTTCGTGGAAATTTCGCGCACTACACTTAACATTACTGTAGAGTGCATTTGACATAAGAGGCATCGTAAGGTACCGTGTTACGTCAAATTCCCTCCCTTCTGTGACATCGAATTCGTTTGCATTTCTTCGGGCCAAGACTAGTGACGACTTCCACTATGCACCGTAAACTATGCGCCTATGACCTTACAGTGCGTGAGCTCTTCCAGGCGTGCCTTTAAGAACTTTGCCCCATTCGCGGAGCTACAACTAGCCAATAGCAGGACCACAGCTACCCAAGATTGAATTAAGGTACCTCATTTATTCAATCTCTTTTACGCGCTTATAATGCGACCTAGGAAAATCCGTCTTATAGCTGTTATTCAAAATTCCTAAGCCCTCGTGACCACGAGTCACGTCAGGTAACCTGTAGACATTGTCGTGCGTCTCGCTCTGAAGGCTGCGACGCAGACCAACCTCCCGCCGGCGCTGCGGAAAAATCCGGCTGTACCGCCACTTTCATCGGTATACAATAAAGCCTACAGCATTGCAGTCAGTGTTATCCTGCATCCCGTTTTCACACTTTCACTGTCAACATAGGAGCTACCCCGCCCTTTGAAAGGAAACAAAGTCATACTGGACGCGGTGGCCATAGCGGTCGCCAGGCCGTATCTCGCGGACGCGGTTTCTTTTTAGCTCGGTCCAGTATGAATGGCCCGAGGTTTTACGCGACGCGCTCATTGTGAGGCACAACGGGCCGCAAACTCCTTTCGTGAAAGTATGGCATAGCAGCCACGCGAAGTAAGCGACAAAGAGAATCGCCCAGCGAAAGAGAAAACATGGCGGCGGGAGTAGCAGCGACACCAGCGCCGCCGTACGTGGTGTGCGGTACGTTGAGCGGAACACAACGCTAGCGACCCCTTGCGGCGGCGTGTATAGCTCGGATGAGCGGGAACAAAGGGCGCGGCGAAACCGCCGTCTCGCATGCTGCGCACGCACGCGAACAAGGCGAGCCCCTCGTAAGCAATACGTGAACTGAGCTCTTAAAGCTGCAGACACGCAGTACGCGTTTTAGCAGACGACCACGGCGTACTCAGTTGCACAGGAGCCGTACGAGTTAGGGTCCTATAGCGTCCATAAAAAGTTACAGGTAGGTGTGCGAGAAGAGTAACCTTCTTGAACGAATGAAATAGAACACCATAGCCATGTCAGAAACGAAAGTTACACCAAATATAGAATGTCTATATTTTTCTCGTGGTTACAAAACAAACAACAAACTTCTAATCCTTGTATTATTGTATCCAGCTTAGCCCACATTAGAATTCACTGATGTTAAGTTTTTGCTATAGTATTGCATTTTTAAGCGCTATTTGATAAAGCACGAATGGAACACTACGCACGAGTAAAACGTTTGGTTTCCTCAGCAATGCCAGTGGGTCGGTGGAAGCTTTTGTGAACATGCGAGCCAAATACTATTGCGCTGCGCGCACAGGACGTTTGCAATGTCGTTTCAAATACACAGCTGGAAATCGCCTGCTGCTCGTTCAACAAATGACGTAAATGGCAGCACCAACCGGGCCGCCTCACTTTTCTCGGTTCCTCTTAAAAGCATTGTCCTCATTTGTTGAACTCAAAGCCAACAAATTAAGTGTTGCAAAGGACCTTTCCGCGATCACAAGACTGAGCAATGTTATTTCTGCCTCAGTTGACGTAGTCGCAACTGTCGTGTCCAAAGTGGGAAACGTCCCTCCCTGGTTTATACGACGACGTCGGTTTTTTTTTTTTTGTTTTTTTTCGCAAACATTTTTTGCAGCGACTTCAGTCCGTCACCATAGCAATTCGCTCGGCCGGCTTGTCATTGATACCAGAAAAATGCCATTTGGTTACAGGCAGCTAAGTTTCCCGGTCATGTTGTTAGCCACGATGTTATCCAACCAGTCCCAGAAATGACCATGGCTGTTGCCGCATTTCCTCCGCCAGCCAATTAGCGCTAAGTCCGCCGGTTTTGGGCCTCTGCGAGTACCGCAGGCGCTTCGCGGAGAATTTTTCCAAGATTGCGGAACCCGTAACACGCTCAAATATAGGGGACGTTCCCTTGTGTGGGGTCCCAAGCTGAGACGAGCTTTCTCCAGGCTTCAGCAGCGCCTCTAGGCTCACCCCTTGCTAGGACACTTTGATGAAGATCGAAACACGTGCAGAACCGAACATGGATGCCCTGGCGCAGTCTTCGTACGGTGGCAAGACGGTGTCCAACGTGTCATTGCTAATACAGGCCGTAAGTACTTTATTCCCTGCAGAATGAGCTCACTAAACCTGACAAGGTGCAACGTGCGGTCTATTTCAAGCAAAGCTAGCTGGGCTAACGGAGCT